>OMNZ01090077.1:0-13071 GCA_900303255.1 Lesueurigobius sanzi | reverse complement strand
AAAAGAAGAAAAAAAAAAAAAAAAAAAAAAAAAAAAAAAAAAAAAAAAAAAGGGGGGGGGGGGGGGGGGGGGGGGGGGGGGGAACGCTGCACCAAACGTCCGCGAAAAACAGAGAAGTCCAAGTGTCGAGCATTGACAGAGAGTTCATATCAACACCAATGCTAAACAAGAAAATATACAGGAAAGAGTAGGATAGGAATTAATTACATGATTCAACATCTCGCAATGTTTTTGGCTTTAAAAATATGTATAGAAGCTGTTTAGTATTTTTTTCTTTAATTATACTCACACATTATGTATATTCAACCAGTATGTAAGCAAGTATTTAAAAGCTATTTTGTGAAAATACATAAAAATATTTTTTTTTCAATAAACATTTTTTTCCCGAGGTTTTCTTAGAAAAGACAATTCACATCTTTATGCAGATGATATCAAGTGTGCTTGAAAATCCGGTTTGGCGGTGGTGGCTACAGAAAACAGTGTTCTGGACAGACCTGAATCGGCGAACGCACGAATGGAGACACATCGCCACCGTCACATCTGTCTGTCAAGCCCTCATCTCCATCTCCTAAGTCCGCACACGTAGGAAAGCATGGTGTCGCCAGGTTAGAAAAAAAAAGCGCCCTCCTTTATACTCCGAAATGTAATCCCGCCTCAAAGAAAAAAGCGAAAGAGTGCGACAATACCAGTCTTTGTGATCGGCAAAATGAAGCCCCACCTCGTCGCGCTTTATCACCACGCGGACAGAAAAAAGCGCCGGTACGGGGGGAGACGAAGGCAGGTAGGGGTCAAAGAAGAAGAAGGGAAAAAAAAAAAAAGAATCCCGCGCTATTGAAACCATTGTAAGGCACTCAGTAGTTTGTCAATGATCAGGAGAGATCGGTTAGGCTGACGTTTAGTCCCATGTCGGGCCGGGCGTATGGGACTGAGTGCACAGCTTTGGGAAACTCTGGAGTCATGACGCGGCCGTTCTCCCCCGTGCTCCCCGTCACCGAGAGCCGGGCCTTGTTGCGCATGGCGTCCCCGAAGGTCATCTATGAGAAAACACAATGTAAAGCGTACAGCCGAAGCCAACGTGCACATTCAGGACAGAACAAAACACTCAGTATGTTTACATGCAGGTGCTGAAAGGTAATATTTCACGCAGTTGTGATTGGAGTCGATGTATAACGTTAAAGGGATATGTTGCTCGACTTTGGAAGACGATGTCAACGTCTTCGTCAAGTTCTCATTTATTTCGTGAAAGTGGACATATCCTGCATAATTGTGGGTTATGAATTGATTTTCGTTGCCCAGTGTTGGAGGAAGACACTTGATGAGTCTTATTATTGCCGGGCCCTCTACTGGTAGCAAAGGGAATTACTATAAGTATACACAAAATACAAGCCAGCATTTTAGGCCAACAGCATGCAAATGTATGCTGTGCAGTAATAAACACAGTTTGAGAGAAGGATGGGTCCAGCCGTGGTTTTAGATTTAGATTTAAAAATGTGTTGAACACTTCAAGATTCTACTTTTCAAGCATTAAAATCCAGGACATACATATCAGTACGCTTTCTGGGGTAGAAGAAGAAACAGCCAAAGTAAACAGGATTACTTAAATCTGTACAAAATAACCAAATACTTATCCAGGTACGTTCTGATGAGGGAACATTATAACATTGGTAAAACCTCAAAGAAGTATCGTAGGCAAAGGTAGTCTTCATCTGTACTCTGTAGTTGAAGTGTAGGACGTTTTGATCTTCGTCCAAAGATCGTCATCAGCTTAATAAAGACTTGAACACGTTCATGGGTCTCTTAAGAGTAAACCAGAAGGAGGAGTTAACCTCTAAATCCCTCCTCTCTTGGTACTAAAGGTTGGAAAACACCTTAGCCTATTCATACTTAGTATGGCTCGTTACCTCTGTATTGTCTCGCTCTGGGCTAAGTTCTAAGTCTGTTGACACTTCCCTATGGCCCTGCTCAGCCCAGTAGTCCAGGCTCATTAGCATGACAGTGCGATGGTTTCACTCTAAGGTTGTTATTGTCAATAGGGTTCTGACTCAGTAGATTGTTATAGATTGGATCCAACTTAAACCTGAGTCCTCCATTGCTCCAGTGCCATCATAGTCTTTGGACTAAGATCGAAACGTCCTACACTTCAACTACAGAGTATAGATGAAGGCTGAATAATCTTTGCCTACGAAGGACAACTGCTGTATGACTGAGAACCTACACAGACACAGAGAAGTAGATTCTTTGATTGTTGCTAGTAAAATAGCTTAGCCTGTAACACTGAGGTATTATAGCATTTTTGCTAATAAGTATTTTGATGGCCGCACACAAACCTGGAAGCAAGATTGGAAGAAATGAAATTTGGTTCAAAATACAGCATAGACCCTCCAATTGTTGCACAAATGCAGCAAATTGGTGGTCAAAGAAGTGTGCTCGGCATGCTCCAGGGTATTATGTGCAATCCAATGAAAATAATGTAGAGATAATTAGAATTAGAATAACCAAACTCATGCATTTTAGATCCGTGAAGGTATTATTTTGGGGTCACACTTCCTTTCAGTAAGTTGTCAATTATCTTTGTCATGCTGTAAAAGAAAAATCTAAGTGTGTTATGCTGCATACATGTGTTTTTGCCATTTTAAGAAGTATTTGTCTGAACTTTCATTTCGTAAAGAATAAGTGTTTCTTCTGTCCACATGGATGCAGCACAAAGTGGACAGTTATCCATTTCCAAAGCGAGAAATCCAGTTCCAGGACTTAATGGAACTATGTGCATAGTCCGACTAAGCTCTGCATGTAAACATACTGAATGTAAGGACACACCGACATGTTGAAAAAAGGTGGGAATGCCGATGAGAACTAAAACGTGACTCCAATGGGTTATCACAATGCCATGTGCAAATGATCATGTCTGTTAAGGTTATGCATGGTCATTGCAAGCATTAGAGCTGGAGATGTGGAGATGTAAGACAGAGCAGGCATGGCCTTCAACATCCATACATGAAAATGAAAACTGCAAGGAAACTTAAATGGACGATCACAGTCTAAGCGTTAAAAAGGGGATAGCGCTTTCTCTCAGTAAATTATAAGTCACCAATACATACGGTACTTTGGCCAACCTCTTCATTCACTAACACTGAAGGATGGAACGGATGGAGCCAAAAAAGCGTGCATTTTGGGGGGAATTTATATGAAAGCCTCGTTCCCTACCCCCTAAATTTTTACACTTTCGATCCCATATACGTTGTAACCTTCCTTATAAGTTGCAAAATTCTGAGAATTCTGCGAGGAAGTTGGGTTAATATTCTGTGCATTCTTTGCCACCTTCATTCGTTTGGCCTCGGCTCGGGACTTGTAACAGAACTCAATCAAAGCCACCAGCATGGCCAAACCCAGTCCGCCGACCAGGATGTAGAAGACCCCAGCCACGTTGCTCAGGCTGAGGGCACTTGTCTTCTCCTGTGGGGTGCACACAAACGGCGGTTAGGGCCAGGCATTGGCGAGGCATTCAAATATTTAAATGTAAACAGAAAAAAACACAAAATCGCTAAAACGAGAAATGAAAAAAGCACGGAAAGGCACCACTACAGCTACCAACGGTTTACAGCCAATAATCTAACACCACAAAAAGAACAGGACAACAGCAAAGTGTGTACCTTAACGCTAATGTGAAAGCAAAGTGTGTTAGTATCATATGGAATGCATCAGTACATGTGCAGGGCAGGGTTAAGTCTATGTGTTGGAGGTTACTGTTCGGTAATTTGCAGAGTAAGGACCATTTACAGGGGTTGCCCATCACAGAGGGCTTTTACTTACACACACAGACGAGAGGGAGGACAGCTTTGCTACTGAGCTACTATGTCTATCTGCACCCAGGTGTGAGGAAGCGTGGCAGGACAGTGGCCGTCCACACCCTTGGACCATTTTCAGGCTTTTGGTCAGTTAGTTATAGTTTTCTACTGGTCATCTCATGGAATCCACTGAGAAAACCATCATCGTCATCTCATTCTCACCCATTCCATCTCGCAATATAAAGTATAACATGCAGAAAGAAGCAAATCAACAACTGTCTTAGGAATACTTCCGGAGGTCTCTGTGGACACAAATGCGTGAGTACACAAATGCACGTTACAACTGTGTCATGGATAAAAGAAGGCTTTGATGAATGGGTTTCAAACATGGCTTCTTATTTGCATGACACAGTTGTAACCTGCATTTGAACAGTGTTCAGAGCGAATGACTTCTGGAAGTATTCCCGAGGTCACACTTTCAAGTACTGTAGATTATTTTAAGAAAATATGTAAAGCCTTTTACAAATAGTTGTTTGTCTGTGGTTGTTGTAGACTGCTATCAAGTTGTACATACAGTACATGCCAAAAAAAGTGCGTAGTGATTTGGTATTGTGCAAAAAAGGAGTGTCTGTGTTTGCTGTGCGTTGAGCAGGGAGAGAGAGCGAAGTGAGGGATGACGATTTAACAGTGCGGTGCAACAACTCAAGGCTAACTGTAGAAATTTGGAAAATTGTTCACAGCCACTGTGACTGTGACTGTGGCTATAAACACTGATATTTTCACCAAACTTCTCCGACCGAGCGCATACAGGGAGAAGTGAAGCACAAACACAAGGAGATGTACGTGCATGCGTCACCAGCTCTGCATAGACCATCGCTTTTTCAGGGCAAACACAGGTCTGAGCCTCACTCGGCACTACTCGCCTGGAAGTATCTTCTCCAGATGGAAAAAGTGGAAGTGTGCACAAATAAGCAGCTCTTCTCAAAAGAGCCATCTGAACGTGCATATTTGTAAAAGGCTGAAGTGGGTGTGAACAGCCACGACCATAAAAAAAAAGCTGTTTTGTTCTAACACCTGGGTACCTGCATACTTAGACATGTCGAGATTGATCAACTTCTCAACATGGCACCCATGTATACATTTGAGGAGGTCAAATGGATACATCGGGCTCTACCTTTTTTGAGTGGTGCACATTTTATTATCTGCTTGTGAGGGAGTGAGAAGAGCCATAGTCACCACAGGAATGGACAGTACAGAGGTGAGTGTCAAGGAAAAGAAACAAGTGCCAACAGAGGAAAGAGAATCACTCAGGACCAATTTAAGGTGGAAAGTATTGGGAGTAATTGGTTTAAGGTGGTAAGGTGGATTCCTACTTATTTGCAGTGGGAGAAAAAAAATCAGCTGCGACACTAGGATCGACACAAACAAAGGACACGACGACGAGTACAGAGACAGTGATACAGATACAACATTACAGACATTGGACACCCTTTATAGATGGTCCAGAGTTTAGCCAATCACTGTCCGGGGTTTTAGTTTGCAGCGTGTAAAGCCCAATTCAGTTATGCTACTTTTAGGTAAGCTTTTTTGTAGGAAAAAAGCTTTGCAATAATGAGCTGTAAAAAAGATCATTTTGATAAAGGAGTGCACATATCAGAAAAGACAAAGCATGCATTACTGAATTATCATTAGTAGGTCTGCAGGCATTAGTATATTACATCTTACCAAGGCATCTCATGCTTTGTTTGTGCATTGGCTTGAAATGATTTATCATTACTTTAAATGGGGTCATTCCCACTATTAATAATCATGAGTGTGCTTGTAACACATGTAGAACCTGCAGCGACTAACCTTACTTCCAGAGTCCTTGGATCCACATTCACCCTTATCGTACCACCATTTGTTTTTCAGCTTGTCTAAGGTGCCTTGCTCACTGAGTTTCAATACTGCAAGGTTTACTGGCGTTCTTCACGTGGGAAATAACATAAATAACATTATCAATGTTATTTTATGTTATTATTACATTAACTTTTACTTTATTCCTCTCTTTGATTCTCTTTTCTTACATTTCTTTCTCTTCTTTCATTACGGGCGGCGATAGACGTTGATGCGCCATTTGGCCTAAGCAAACGCGAGTTTTGCAGAGCCAAATGTGCATTAACGTATCGCCTGAAGTAAGCAGCAAAGGCGACAGATGACACGCCAATGGGAGGAGTCTTGCTGTTGTGAGACTCGCGCGGGGGGCTAGTCTGCAGAGGGTTTTCTTTTCTTTTTTTTTTTCGCAGACTGACATCTACTGCGTGATTAATCTAGTCCGGCTGATTCAGCAGGTGAGCGGCCGGCTGTCAGTGCCAATCGGGCTCCTGCGCTGGGTTTGCTGCTTACTTTTTGTTGCGAGTTGGCAATGAGTTACCCATCACTTTGCTCACTGGCGCTGACCTTGGAATCACCTCCCCCGCTGCCGCACTCTCCTTTGTCGTACCACCATTTGTTTTTCAATTTGTCCAACAGGCCTTGCTCATTCAGTTTTAGTACTGCGAGGTTAACCGCATTTCTTGAAACGATAAAACATACTTGTAAGACAGGGTGAGCCACTTCTTAGCATTCGTCTGTCTAGCACTCGGTCAATTTGAGAGATTATCCACATCAAATTATCGACTATGTCCTCCGCTTTTGGAGTATAGGTGGGATTGGCTAGCATTACAAATTTTAAAGGTGGTAGAATTTGGACTACAGTTCATGGAGGACATAGCGCTAAAGACTAAAAGGGGGGGGGCTTGTGGCTATTGCAACGTACTCACATCCATATAACAGTACATATAACAGTGTCTGGCATTGACTCCACTAAAAGAGAGACAGCAAAACAGTAGTAATGGGGAGAAATGGTTAGACCTCATGATATTGTCAAAAGCATGCAACATTTCTTGAAGCTAACCCCGCTAACTATAAGCTAACTGACTAAAAAATTAGCTGAACATTAGCAAATATATTCAACATTAAGGCAGAGATCGAACACATCATTGAAACCCAAGCAGTGCCACATTTGGTTTTTCGATATAGGGAATTTTGTTTGGCCAATATTTTCCGTAAAGGGAAAATGGAGTTAGCATGTTACATAAGTACGTGTACTGCATGGGTTTAGCAGAGCACATTTAATCAGAACTTTCATTTCTAAATATCATAAAGATATAGACCCTTTTGCAGGTTGTTAATGCTTAAAAAAATTTGAATAAAAAAGATATCAATAGGGAACTGACTGTAGCGTGTATTTTCAAGAAGTGAAATTTGTATGATAGGCTCATGATTACGTCACAAAGGGGCTAAAAAATGACTTTGAAAAGTATTGTCACTGTTTTCAACGTTGTATACTTCTCTTTGTTAGACCTAAACAATCCAAATTGTCCATTGTCTGCGAAATTTTCCTTTAAATATTGTGGTATAATAAAAACAACACAGTTTTGAAGAGCACCTGCAAAGGGGTCTATATCAACACTTTAACTGAACTAAACAGTTGTGCTAAATAGCAAAAGGCATGAGAACAAAGCAAGCATCTTAAAACATGTAAAATCACATTACTGCTAGACATAACATGACAAATGAGCGGCCTAAATTTAGTTTTAGCCAATTGCAATTCAACTAGAATTTACATATTGTTGAAATTTGTTTGTGTTTTGGATTCCAGAATGTGATTGAATAGGGATCAGATGCAAATGTTGCTTTTTGATTACACATTATGTTTTCATTATCCCAAATAAAGAAACGTTGACTAAATTTGACCCAGCCTGTTTATATAAATGAGCCTCTATCAAGTCAAAATCAATCAAAAAAAAACAATTAAATTCATTAGAAAATATAGAAATTAGTTGCAATTTATCGACTTACAATAAATTGCAAGGCTCAAGGATGGGGGGGATTGGGAGTTTTGGCGTTACCTTATCTCCGTATACAAACCAGAGACACATAAGCAAAGCTACATCAGGGTAGGTGGGATACTATAACAACATTGGACACATTGTTATACTATTCCACCCACCTTAATGAGGATCCTTTGGGCGTGGCGATGCCGTAGCCTTTGGAGTCCAGGTTGCCCCCGACCTTCATGGTGTCGCAGGGCTTCCTCTGCTCGATGTACTCGTTCATGGTGGACTCCAGCAGGTATGCGTACTTGCCCTTGGACTTCCGCACCCGCTGCACGCCCTCCGCTGTGGTTTTCACAAACACGGAGGGCTCGGCGCTTTTCATGTACGTCCACATTTTGTCGAACAGGGCGATTTTGGAGCGCTGTAGAGGGAGGATGAGAAGAAAGAAAAGGGGGCTTGGTTAGCTGTGATACTGATAGGAAGATGTACAAGGTATAGAAGGGTACACTTGTATCAAATTGTGTGTATATATTGCGAATGTAGATGTTGATGGAAAGTATTGCATAAAGTATAAAGACACCAAGGACTAATCTAAGTTACTAAGTTGTAGCAAACACATAATTTAATTTAGAACAATACATAGGGGGTGGGAGGTAATAAGTCTCATCTTCCTTCTCCTGTTCGAGCTGGATTTTTGCTATTAATACAAATACAATATGTTTTGTGTATTGTTACTGTATGTATTGTTTCTTTTTCCCTTTTTTTGTTCTTTGTTCTTCGTTTGTCATGGCTCGAAATAAAAGTATTCATTCATAGTTTATTGTAGGGAGAGTTTGATTTAATGGGAGACGAATCTTCGCGATCTGTTCAGTTTCTGTTTGTTTCTTTTGAACAAAGAGCCGTTCAAAAGAAATCTGAAAATCTGAAATGTACTTTGATGAGAGGCAAATCTTTGCTGGTATTTACAATCACAAATGGGTTTCATTCTTCGAAATTTGCGTCAGGTAAATAACATTTTGGGCTAGATTTAAAGAAAAGCGAAAACAACTTTCGACTGGTATTCCCCAAGGGTCTGATTTTGTCCCGCTGGTGTTTTTATATTGCTGGTTACTGTGAGGCTCTGAATTGTGACTTTTGTTAATTCTTAGTTTCATACCTAATACAATATGGGCGAAGAGTTTTACAACTATTGTGGGGAGCAAAAAAGCTGATTATACAACCAACATTGGTCTCTATTATAAAGGTGCACCCATTGAACCAGGAACAATCTCACACCTGCTCTAATCCTGAAAACATATTGATTAAATTATCATAATAAACATTTTATTCTCTTGGTATTCCATCTTGATATTTCCATATAACAGTGGAAGTCCACATGGAGCTGAAATATGTTAATATAATCGATAAAGAATGGAGCTGAGTTAAAGCATTGTGCGAGAGCTCCTTTGTGTGAGATGAGATTGAATTTGAGCTGCCTTCATCACCAGAGCCCATGGCATATCATCTGCTCAATTTCCAGAGCTGGTACTTTATTACATTTCATATCTTCCTGCTATTTGTCTACAGTATTTGTTTTTATCGCTCAAGTGCCATAAATGTGATGCGATCCGCGTGTCTAATGTTCTCTGGTATTATATTTTCAAGGGAACATAAGTATCCCCAGACACTGAATTGCGATACACTATAAGTGAATGTGACAAAATCCGACCATAACAACAACATTTTACAACGTTTTCTTTTTTTTCTCTTCAGACCAGGTTTTTCATACATGGTTTACTGCTCACTTCGTCCAGGCTTTCTCAGAGAGGTCATGTGATGTTGTCTTCTTTCATGAATAGTATTGAATTTGTGGCGCATTACACATTAAAACGTCAACAAAAAATATACAACAGGTCACAATGGTAAAAGTTCCCAGGTAAATAATGATTTCTGTCCAATGATTTTCTTCTTTTGAGTTCTGTAATGCTTTGTTTGTGCTGTCCTCCATGTTTTAATAATTGTTGCTATTGAGAGTGCGAGTTGCAAGAGTTGAATTGTCTTGAAGTAGACCGTGTACAATATCAATCAATCAATTTGCTTTTGTATCAAGGTCAAGGTCAAATTTATTTCTATAGCACATTTGCAACAACCAACGCTGCCCAAAGTGCTGCACAGAATAAAAGACACAAAATACAATACAGCAAAATACAGAAAAGAGAAGCCGAGCAGCTACAGAGAAGGCCCGGTCACCTCTCGTTTTCAGCTGTGATCTTGGCATGTTAAGGAGAAACCCAATATCACCACAGGAGTCATCTCAAATGTGTCGCTGGGGCATTTAACCGAGATGAGGGGGCCTTTTTGCTTTCACACACCTGGGACACTGGTACTGAAGAAGTCGGTCTGCGGATGGCGCTGTCGTCCTACCTCCACTGATAGGAAAACAGCGCCAAAACCTATGTAAACCAACATCACATGACCATGACTGAAGACTGTAAGAAGTGAGCAGTCGGAACTGTCAGAAAGCCACTAATAGAAAATAAATGGTAACCTATTTAGCAAATACTAGAAAACCAAATAAATCTACCATAAAAGACCTACCCTGAAAAACTCTTTGGTGGATCCTGAGTCCAGAGTGCCATAGGAGATCTCGGTCTGCTTTGCCAGGTCCTCTGCGCTCTCTATGGGGGACACCATCCTCTCCACAGTGAGGAAGGCAGCCAGGTTAGCCGTGTAGGACGAGATGATGATCAGGGTGAAAAACCACCACACTCCTCCGACAATGCGACCAGACAGAGACCTGCAAACGAAATAAATACTTTACCTTTGTTCTTTCACTCATTCGTTCATCAAACGTTATCAACAAGAGGACGCCGGTGAAGGGCATCTCTAAAGGTTAACGCAAGCACAATGCAAGACGTCATCACAGGTGATCAGTGAGTGTTTTATTTAAAGTGTGGTTGAGACCAGCAGAGCATGTACTGTAGCAGACAGCCGTGGCATGTTTACGGGTTGCTTGAGCTGGGGTGAGTGATGGGATGTGGCATGACAGGGCTGTATATCACAGGGAGCCATCATAACAACAGCTCTGATCCACAGGACACTGCAGTCACATGTGAGTTCAGCTCCCAGTGACCCGACTGCTCACAACAAGCAGCTTATGGACATGTACAGTAGTATGAGCGATGTACGGCATTCTGGTGCCAAGAATCTGAATAGGTGTCCTTGAGATGTTAGTTGTAACATGTAGTATCATCTTTATTGATATTGATAATAATGGCTTAGCCCTGTGGTTCCCAAAGTGGGGACCGGGGACCACTGGGAGGGCCTAAAGCTTAAGGGTGTTTTTATATACAGTATTTGTTAAATTTTACTACTTTAAATTTAGCCCCTAAACATTTTAGATTGTAAAACATTACACATTACTTTGAATACAGGGAGTTTTTATTATTGGGGGGCCCATATGGGGTCTTTGGAACAATGAGGGGGCCACAACGATCCAGACTTTGGGAATGGCTGGCTTCGATTTCTTAGATTAATCAGACTATTCATTCACTCTCCACACTGTGGAGTTAAGCTACTGCGGCAGCCACAGTTGCCCTGGGACTGACTACTGCAGGGGTCTGCAACCTTTCATGTCAAAACAGACACTTTACCCCATTTCAAACCAAATTAAATCTGCCACAAAAGTATGTTATGAATACTTATTGAATACTTATTTAATTCAGTGAATTTTACTTGCAATCAACACTTTGTCAATCACAACCACCTCAACTGTAATAATCTGTCAACGTTGGTATTTCATTTTAATACTTTAATACTGTGTATTATTATATTTGATTTACTAGACATGCTTTTGCTCCTTTTATGATTGTACATTTCTTAACCCCTGATGTGTTCTTAAGAGCTAGTGAATTTCTCCATTGTGAGAAGTCTTATTTTATCTTTTATCTTAATTGATAGAATTATTATGGCCAAAGGGGAAAGAAAATTGCTTTTCTCCTATTGGCAGTTTTATTTTCTCATTTCAAGCGAAACAATCAACGTGAAGTGGGATTAGGAAGAGTCTAAATCTGTGAAAACTGCTCAAAACAAGTTTCATTCATGTTCTCAATTCAAGATGTTTAAACCCATGCTTGGTGATTTTGTTTTAATAAGCCCCAAACCCTTGCAATTGAGATACAAATTTTAGCCAAATAATCAGAGAAAAGTGTGTAGAATATTTTTTATAGACCCCTACAATCCCATATTCCACATACCTGGGCGAGATGTCACAGCCCTGCCTCATGAACGCTCCCAGCGAAAACCACAGACTGTTGAAGATCCCGAACTCGTTGGTGGACTCGTTCGTCTGGATCTGCCCGTCCTCGTACTCCTCCGTGTGCCACTCGTACGGGCTGAAGCGACTGACCAGGAAGAGGACCACGCTCACCCCGATGTAGGCGAACACGATGCACATCCAGATCTCGTAGGCCAGCGGGTCCAGGAAGGAGAACACGCCCGGTTTGGACTTCTGCGGCTTCTTGATCATGATGGAGATGCCCAGGGACATGAAGGGTTTGGAGAAGTCGATGACCTCTTCTCGCACCAGGGTGATGGTCAGCGGAGCCACGGCGATGTCTGCTTTCTGACATGACAGAGGCAACGGATGTTAGAGGGAAGTGTAAAGCGGGAATTCAGACACATACTGGAACGCTCATTCCCATCACTAGCTCTTTTTTGTGTTCAAACAGACCAGGGGAATGAATGACATGAGGCCATAATTTACCGACTCATGAGGGAAACAGAGATGCTCCTGCTCCACAGTAGCCTAGGCACTTCATTTTCTGAACTTTGATGCTTTCACATCACACAGAACCTGACGTTTGTTGAGTCCGGGACCACCTCTTTTTCACGTAACAAAAAGCAGTTTTTTTTTTAGTTCAAACCATAATTTGTGGCGAGCATTTACATCTGGCACTGTAGACCAAATCAAATAGAAAGCCCAAGAGTCCAAAGAAAACACAGCAAGTTTGATGCCCTAATTTACTTTTTGCACTTGTCGTGTCATGTATAGTTTGTATTTCATGCAGCGTTTGGTAGACTGTGGTGTTTTTCTAAGTGCTCTATAAATAAAGCTGGATTAGATTGGAAAGCTGGAAGGAGTAAGTCGTCAAACAGATGTTCTTTGAATACTGAGTAGTTTAATCTTAAGAGCAGTGGTAGCTGTGGTTTTAAAGAGAGACAGTCATTTTAGTCTTGGTCAACTATTGATCCTTAAAAACTAAGACAACTAACATGCCTGCTATGAAAAACATGGTCGTAACACGCAGCTAGACACAAACAAAGCTATATTCGCAGGCGATTATCAAAATAAGTATTCCTAGTGATCGAGGTTGTCGCTTACTTCTGCGATTTCCACTGGATGTTTTGTCATATGGTCGATAAACAACTGATCCATCCAGGCGCCT
>OMNZ01090075.1:0-12830 GCA_900303255.1 Lesueurigobius sanzi | reverse complement strand
GACTAATATTATCACACAGTACTTTTTACTTTTACTTAAAAAAAACAAAAAAAAACAACAACATTCCTCTAATTGTAAATAGCCTTCTGTATTTTGTCTAAAGTCCTCTCCTCTGATCATGACATGTTTGAACCTGCCCAGAGCAGAGTGGCTACCGACGAGCAGCAGCTGTCACCTGTGAAAGTCTGATTCAGACTATAAGGTCATCTCTGATCTATGCCAAAACTGACCACATTCATTCTCTCAATAAAAAAAAATAATAATTTTCAGAAAAAATGTGTCTCACGCTGTGTAAGATTTGGAATTTTTGGATCCATTTTGTCCGTGATAATATTCTAAAACTGCAGATTTTCTGTACGATTGACTGTTGACTCTAGGATTTGTTCTTCCAGACAAACTCTTTCAGCTAAGAACACATTTCATGAATGGCAAAAATGTTCAGGCCTTAAGAACAAATTTGTGCGTATGTTTTCTTCATGAAGAGACCCAATGTTACGGAGAGACATGCATACTTAAAACCAATGTTAATTATGTATTCTTTCTAATGTTTTTCAAATATTATGCTACAGTTCAAATAATGGTTAAACACATTGCTTCAAAATTGTTTAAAGGGAATTTCTAAAACAGTGCAGTTAAAGTTAAAGCTGATATCTGTTTTGTGAGCTTTATTAATGCTCATTTTCTGTCCTAAATGTTGTAATGTTTCTCCCTCAGTTCCATTTTCAACAACTTCTTAATATAGAAAAGCCTTTGTGTGAAATCCTCTTTTCATCTGGCTTCTATAAGCACATGAGTCACACAGTGGCCAGATAGTGTTTAACAGTAATTGCATTGGATTGTGAAAAACAGAAGACTGTTCATGTATTGATTGGGAGCCTGCAGACCAGTCTTATGTTAGCGTTGTTAGGACAGTGACCCTGAAAGTTGCAGGGGATATTACGTAGGGATATTACAATTGTGTTAGGATGTTGGCAATTGGTTTGGGCACAACTAACAAATTAAAGAGATTAAATCCCTCTGCATGTCATTGTAAATAAACAAAATGTGTATTGTTATTGTGTTTGTCACTCATTGATCTGTAATTCCTGGGCCAATCCACATGAAACAAAAAACTGTCCATTGTCTTCTCCGTCTGCACATATGAACTATGAGGTCTGAATATTTTCTCGTAAAGGTGTCCAACAGTGGAGACAATTTTCAAAAACATGTGCGTGATGTTGGCCAGTAAAGGACTTTAAGTTGTAAGAATAATATGGCAGGTTCGTGAATCCAATCCCCATCGCACACTGACCGATCTGATATCACCAAGTAATTAAGAGTGGAGGACAAATGTCAAAGCCAATCAGGGGCTAGATAAGTGCTAGATAAGGGGAGGGACGGTCCGCTTTGAAAACTTGAGATGTCATGACAAAAATTAAGCTTAGTCATGACAAAAATTAAGCTTAGAAACAGTGAACAGTCTGCGGTAATTTTGGATAGATCTATGACTTGGTTTGTGTGAAAATATACCTAAACCTAACTCTAAACCTAGCCCTAACCATACCTAAACATAATTTTTGTCAAAGTTTTCAAAGCAGACCGTCCCTCCCCTTATCTAGCACAACTGAGCCCTGATTGGCTGGCTGTAGCATTGGTACTGGGCGAACAACATGACATTGGCCCTGGACTCTTAATTACTTGGTGATATCAGATCCTGCATCAAACACAGAACATTTGTCAAGTTCCTTTTTGAAAATGTCTTGTTTCTCTCCCATAGAGTTGTATTGACACCTGCTCTCCAACTGAAATGAAATTCAATGAAGTGAACACAACCTGTTGTTGCCAATAGAGGGCACATTGACTTTAAATTACATCTAAAACAAAGCAGCAAGAAGTGTTTTGTTGTGAAGGCAATTTGATGACAGCTATAGGGTATGGACTATGAACAAGCTCTTCCTGGAGAATGAGAGCACCACCTTGTGACATCATGGGCGAGCAGGGTTCCAAAGTTATTTGGAAGGAAAAGACTGACACAGGGTTACTCAAAATAAAAATACAATGCCAGGGTTGTGTTGAAATGGCAAACAAATCAGTTTGGCTCGATACCTTCGATTGCCGTTAATGTGCCCTTCACACTGCATTAGACATTGTCAGTGCACACTTTGCTGCCTTACCATTGCCTCCAGTGCTATTGGCCTCATCCCCAGCCTACTCCTCTATGGTCTGTCCAACTATCCCCAGGCCCGAATTCTGCCCGCAGCCAATCAAAATCAATCCTCCCTGCTCCCACAATGCCTCTGGACATTTAGGATATGGACTTCAGATAACTGCTGCACACAGAAACAAATAGTCCACATCTTAAAGGGCAAATCTCCGGCATATTGAAATCAGATCAACAGATTAGTCATGTTGGTGAAATAGATGGTGCTGCCAATGGATGGGGCCGGGCTTGCCAAAATGATCCATGGAGGAGCAGCTGCAGGGCAGGATGACTAACACCGGGACCCAGTCATCGAACAATCGACTCAGAGGGACGCAGATTAAAGTCAGATGCATCATTTTGTGTTGTTTTTTTACAGGAAATGATTACAGCAAGTGTAATAGCTGCCAATTAAAGCCTGTACCCAATTTCTCCCATTTTTTGAACAAAATCAATGGACTTCAGTCAAAATCAGCTGAGTGCACATGCTAATTATATCGCATCCACAACGATATCAAAAATTACGATGATATCCGGTATCATCCCAGTGTATTAGGGATGCAACGATACACTCGAGTCACAATTCGATACTGTATTCCGAAATGAAGGTCACGATTCCAATTCGATTCAATACATTTAACGTGCTCAACAAGAAATACAAGTTTTTGTTATTTATTCTATTACAAACAAGCAAAAATAGCTGTACAGAATCACATGTTCTGCTGTATTGTATCAAAATGCATTCTAGTGCAAAATATTCAAGTTTTTAGCTCTTGCAGACCATTGAAAATACTGTATTCCTTGGCAATGTTTTGGCACACTTCATGGTAAATAGCAGGCATGTGTAATATGTACGAGAGTGGATGGCATACCATGGATGCACTGGGTAATGAAAGCCCTCATTTTCAGCCAGAGAATAAGGCTGTAACGCTTTGGCAGCACGTAAGATCTGCTTGTGTTTATCAGAGGTGAAGCTATAGTTCATCTGAAAGGCGTCGACAATAGTGTGAGATTTTGGCCGTGTTACCCCGCGCTCACACTGACTACAATCCAGGTTCGGTACTGACCCGTCTCCGTTTTCCGCAAAACTGATACTCACACCAGTCCATTGGCAAGTCCATCAGCGGCTGCGTCCAGCTCCGTCTGAGACATAGAAACAGTGCTCGCGATAACACAACTTCACGCAATAGAAGCCCAGCTTGACTAGAGGCCGGCATCTGTCAAAAATAGACTCCTTGCGGATTCTTTCCGTTAGGATGGAGGACCTGAGAGAGACAGACCGTAACGGACTAGTGTGAGTGTGCAGCATTGATTTTAATGACTTTTTAAGTCTAAACATGGCCGAAACTGACCCGCAAGGGCGGACCTCGGATGTAGTGTGAGTGCTGCGTTACCCTGTCTGTGCCGCTCACAGCAGATCTGTGTGAAGGTGGCGCGTCCTCAAACTTTGGTCTCCTCGCTTGCCATGGTTCTTTCTCATCTCTTCTCCTTTACAAACAGCTGCAGTTAACACACGTGTTGCTACCCTCCGCCTTCCAGTTACATAAAGTAGGGGGAGGAGTTTCTCACAGGCAGCGAGCTCAGAGGCGGCTGCTTCTCAGTGAGAACGCACAAGGAAACATCAGAAACATCTGAAAATACTGTTAGCGGCACGCCTACAATCTTTGATCGATTCATCTAGAACTTATTTGCCTCTTGAATCGAATAGGTTGCATCGAACGATTCAATATAATATTGAGAATCGTTGCATCCGTCGATGTACGATATGATATGGCCCCGCCCTTTAACGGTGGTTTGGTGTCTGGACCCACCATCATTACAAGATGACAAGCCAGGACCTAATTCAGAAATAAACTTGTTCTATCCTGTCAAAAATACTGCATTTTCACCGCAAATAAACCAAATTATCAAAACATCTCAGTGACAGTCATTTTAACAGACTAGTTTTTTTTAGAAGATACATATCAAAACATAGAAACTGAAAATGTTTCTGTGACCCTCCTGTTGAGACCCACTGCTCTACACATCAGCAAATGGTAATTCACGGGGTTCCTGCATGCTATTGGAGTCTATTAACCTTCACCAGATTTGTTCTGTTCATGTCAGTGCTTAAACCTTCTCTTGGGTCCAGCAGCTTTGCAATTTTAACATCTGTTGCTGTTGTTTTTAGCTTGTTGTCTTCTCGCTGTGCAATATATGGAGGCCTTTTGCCCTTGTGCTGTTGTTCTTTGTAAATGTTATGCCAGTTTGTGCCTGGAGGTATTTTATGTATACATTATCATAAAATACCTTGGTTTAAAGTTCTAAAGTTGTTAAATAATGCCTAAATAATGCATAGGACCTGGATTTATTTATACATTATGCAACATGTTGGTATATTGTATATCTTCTAATTCTTCTGGGCCTTTTAACTGTTGAATTTCATCTTTTATTTTTTGCCGGTGGTTTGTTTACCCCCACACTTAGCTGGCGCTCCTGTTGGCGACCCTCCTCCCACGTCTTAGAGGTCCACTCCGGCCTGAATCGATGCTCATCAGCGGAGGCCATAGGTGACTCCGCGCAGCCGACAATCCTGTTGTATAATTGATCTCCGAGCTTGCACACTCCTTTAAAGTGCACACGACATTATCAATAGCTGCCAGAGACCCGCGCGGCGCTCTTTCGATTCACGACTTGTTTACCGGGCACGGGCGAAGGGGCGGGGCTTTAGGCAGAGCGGTTGAATGCTGGGTAATTACCATGGAGACTGGAGGGACCTCGGATGGTACAGTGTGCCAAGGCTCTTTTGTTCTACGGTCTTGTTTGTTTGTCTGGAGTCGACACATGGATGGGAGGCTGGGTAATGAGGTCATGATAGAACTGCGGAGATAAAGAAACATTGAGACTGGGACATTTGGATGGAAAAGATGTCGACACGTGAAAGCCGCGGTCTTTCAAGGAACGATGAATGTTTTAGTGAGCAACATCGTTTGGTCTGAGTGAAGGTTCATAAAAGGCCAATGAGAAATCCTTCCCTCATGCAGCTTACATTTGTATGTTGTGATGTTAAAGGACATTTATTATTTATGCATTTCCCAGGCTTTTTTTTAACTTGTGGTTGTATACCTTCTCATTGGCCTATTGCGAACCTTGACTAAACATGGTGAGGCTGTGTCTGCCAGAAGATGTGAGAAAGGCCTCAACTCTGACTCTGAAGTATTTTTATCTGCACTCTCTGCTTTCAATATATTATACGCTTAGAATTACCTTGTATATGAATCATGCTCTACAAATAAACACTCCTAACACTGTATGCTCCTACCACTGGGCCTTTTCTTTTCAAGGAATGTACGCATACAGTGGCTAAACGTTTAGTGTACATTCCATAGAATATGAATGATAGCACAAAAACCTTTATCCCGCTCATGGTTAGTGGTTGTGTGAAGCCATTCATTGTCAAAAAACATGTTACTTTACGCTTTTCAACTAGAAACTAGCCAAATGTCCCTGATCAAAAGTTATATGGTGCACCTTGAAACAAATATGCATTTTTTTAAGAGAGATTCCTGTATTTCAGCTGAAGTGAGTTTTTCTTTACTCCTGAACAATTTTCCTCGCAGTTATTGAAGCATTGAAGGTAATTGGAAAATATAGAATAAATCTTTCTTTGGTCAATAATTAGTGATTTAATACAACCAGTAGGAAATTGATCAACTGTGGTAACAAAATAGGTCCAGTGAGTGCCACAATCACCAGCACTTTGTGATGGGACACTAATGACAAAGAGAACATAATCCTTTAAATAGCTCCATGGAAGGAACTCCAAATATGGTCAGCCAAAGGACCCTTAACATTTGGCTTCTTTGAAATAATTTCATGACTTCTCACTATCCCATCAAAATCTTCTTCCCACAGAAATAGAATACATCAAAAAGAATCAACAACACAAGATACAGGATCTACGAAATAGGAAATAGGAACAAAGGGAACAGCAGGGGGCCAAGGACAAATGGCAAAAGGAGGGGGCCTTCACCAATCAAGAACATGAGGCCACAAGTCGTAAAAATGCTCATGGAAAAAAAATCATCAGTGGCATCAGTTATACAGATTACAAGAACACAATTAAAATAAAAGAAATACAAGATATACAACATCAAACAAAATACATTTTCAGCCACACTATGAAAAATGGCCAAAAGATTAAAAGGGTATGTAAACTTTTGAGCACAACTGTAACTGTGAAGCACTTATAGCATTGCCTTGTATATGAACCATGCTCTACAAATAAACTTGGCTTGCCTTAGTGTGTTACTCTCAATACTGTACGCTCCTACCACTGGGCCTTTTGTTGTCAAGAAATGTATGCATAGCAAGCAGCAGAACAATGGCAGCTACTTTTAAACATGTTAAGCTGCAGAGGAGACAATTTGAACACTGACACATGGACTTTACAAAACGTGAACTGCTTGCTTGTTCTTCATCATGCTGATAATAAGCAAGAGATCTTAAACAACGCTTGGTATTTTGATGTGGACACTATAGCAGTAAAATGGGCACGTTGGGAGTTCCTATTTCAAATCGTGATGCATACAGCAACTGCAATCAAGATTAACAAAAGACCCTATGTGAAGAACGGGTGAATCATTTGTGAAAAGGCTGTAGGGCAATTATAATAGTAATATAGTTCTGAAAGCATATGCATAATTCTCCCTAGGGTTCAGCTAAGTCATCCTGTACACTATAGCTCTTAGAGTCTTCCTTAAGCACCGGTTTTCTAGTCGCTTAAGAGGTGAAGACAGGTCACGTGTCATTTGTGACTCATGCATAAGTTAAGTATAATAAAGTTCCAGAGATTGTAAAATGTATCACTTGTAAAGATCTGCTAGCAATCAAATTCTAATTAACTTCTATGTGTGAATAATTTTAGATCTTTGAAATGTGCCAAATCAGACGATTGCTCAAGCCCCAGCTGTCGAAGATGGCAGCCTGTTGATTTCACTGGCCTTTGCTCATTGGTGCATGATGCCAGATCATTGGGCCCAAAGAGGGGGCACACTGTGCGAGAAGCACTGCCAGCACCATGTCATCGAGTCCGACCAATCAGCGAAAGCTAAAGCCCAGCCTAACAAGGGCGGAGCTAGTCTAATCTTGAAAGTTACTTTTTGAGCAACATGGAAATGTTGAAGCAGGAAAAAGTCCATGATGTTAAAATAGTGAATAATCGCCAACCTTAATCCAACCTTTGTGAAGGCTGTTGGCACCAATCAGGGAAATTTCCCCTGATTGGTGTATAGTGGTCAGATTGGACAATTACCAACACTTAAGTAGCGCACAGTCATGCTGTAAATGAGACAAAGGGTTATTGATGTGTGATTATTGTGATATAATATGTTCATTATGCAGGTATTTCAACAAATATACTTTTTTGTGACATTTTTGTTTAGTGGGGTGCCTTGTGATTTTTCTTTTGTAAAAAGGGTGCCTTGGCTCAAAAAAGTTGGGAAACATTACGCTATGTTAAAAATCCTTTCAGGGGATTTTCAGCTGCATTTCCACACAGCGGCCACTAATCGAACTAGAGTGTGGTCTGATGGGGCAGTACTCTATCCAGATCTTTTAATACATCCCTACATTTGCTTCATATTCAGGATTAATTTTGTTTTTTATAACTGCCACACCTGGCATGTGCATATATGATATAGAGTACCACGCAAACGTTTGGAAACATGTTTTATGTATTTTTTTTTTTTTAAGACTATTGTAGATTCTCACTGAAGGCATTCAATTATGAATGAACACATATGGATTTTTTTTTTTTTTTTTTAAGGTTGAAATAGATTCTGTGAAATAGGCACCTTTTGTGTTGATTTGTGCTTTGCCTCAATGAGCTTCAAGATGTAGTCACAGAAATGGTTTTCACTTCACAGACTGGTGAAAACCATTTCAGGTGACGACATTGTGAAGCTCATTGAGAAAATGCCACAAATAAATGGTGGCAATATTGAAGAATTTCAAACAAAAAACACATTTATTACTGCATGTCACCCTTTTTGTTCCATGTGTTCATTCATAGTTCAATGCCTTCAATGAGAATAATACAATGTAAATAGTTTTGAAATAAAGAAAAAACAAAAGTGTTTTCCAAACGTTTGACTGTATGTTTCCTATGACAGCAGACTATGCAAATGTATTGGGCATGATAAAACTTTCCTTTCCGATCTTTGTCGGCAGAGAGGCCCCGCTCCCTTGTGTAATGTGTAATAGAAGACAGATGAGCGCAGTGATCATATCTGCCCGGCCTATAGCCTGTCTCGCCCTGCCGCCTTGGCCTCAGTCTGAAGGACAGAGTGGGCTCTTGGAAGACGACAGGATAGCACAACCCCTGACCTCCTGTCTGCTCTGGCTCACAGTGGAAATAACTAGACCTCTGTGACCTGCCCGAGCAAATGAACATGTCCAAAAAGGAAATATGCTCTGCTCATACTGTATATGGGCAAGCTAAATGAGTTGTCAGGAATTTAGTTATGAATTGTTCAGAAAATATGTTTCTACAAGAAGACGATGAAAGTGTGCACATCTTTTTGGGGTGTCTCAATATTTTTGTTTTGTTTTCAAACTTAGTAAGAAAAACAAATGTTTGAATGAGGACTGATGCAACCTTATGGCACTTTCTGGACTGAGTTGGTCTTTCTATTGTGAAGTTGGGCACCTTCTGCAGGCAGCAGTGTGAATTACCAATATTTCCAAGATTACAAGAAGTATATTTTCATAAATGACATGCAAATACATTGATGGCACCATAATGTCTGTCGACTGGTCAGGACGGGTCAGTGATGGTTTACGGGCTGTGTTTGATCTTTTAAACAACCAAAATGCACCTGGAGTGATCTCTTTGTTTTATTCTTTTTTTTATTCGCACAGTCAGTCTTCAAATTTAGCCCATCTCCCTCTTTGATCTAAAAATGCTGGCTCAGCCTCCTATTTGCATCACAAAGCTCTAGTTTTAGAGTCCAGACACCTTGTTCAGACCAAACTTGTTCTGATCTTGTCCATAGTCAAACTCTCCTCCCTGTGAGCCAATGTGCATTTGTGCTGGTAGCTATGATTGCTTTGTTTCCCTTTTCACCACATTTTTAGATCCACAAATTCATCATGTGGCCAAGCTTTATTTTCAACATTGCATTAAGTTGTACAACAAAAAATACTATCAATCAATCAGTTTATTTTTGTATAGCCCAATGTCAGAACAAGAGTTGCCTCAGAGGGCTCCACAGACATCACAATAGTGAAACAAGAAGCAAATGTAATGCCTAAACACAATAAATGTCTAAACTAGAGGTGTCCAAACTTTTTTTTTTTTTTTTTATCAGGGGCCAACTATTTCAGTGTGTATGACATTGAGGGCCAGACACAGTGGTCAATGCAGTCAAACATTCAATTAGGTGTGTGTAGGTTCTCAGTCGTACAGGAGTTGTCCATCGTAGGCAAAAATTCTTCAGTCTTCATCTGTACTCTGTAGTCTGTAATCTGTACTACAGAGTACAGATGAAGACTGAAGAATTTTTGCCTACGATTCAATTAGGTGTATTTACCACAGATTACCATGGAACCACACTTTAATTTCGGCTTGGAAGCCTAAAGCAGCTCTTTCTCACACTAAAATGCAAAATTGTGAAATAATAATAATCATAATAATGATAATAATTCAAATAAATAAAAAGTACCTTCTCTGGTGATGTGTTCTTTCTGAGCAATAAGCCTGAAGGCCAACCACAATTCGTCTGTGGGCCACATTTGGCCCCCGGGCCGCACTTTGGACAACCCTGGTTTAAACAAAACAAGCCTAGAGTATTCCCCATCCTTAGCCTCTCCTCCATGGTAAGGAAACAATTAAAAAATAAAATAAAATACTAAGGCTTACATGCAGTTTAGATTAGATTAGATTAGTTTATTTGAAAGGGGACAGTGCAATTTCATAAAACACATTAGTAGGCTACGTTTGTGTAGGTTCTCAGTCGTACAGGAGTTGTCCATCGCAGGCAAAAATCCTTCAGTCTTCATCTGTACTCTGTAGTTGAAGTGTAGGACGTTTTGATCTTACTCCAAAGATCGTCATCAGCTACTGAAGGCCTGGAGCACATTAGTAGGCTAGTAGTTCCGCTATTATACAACTGGGCATATGTTATTTTTGTTTCTCTGTCTGCTCTTAGTATCCATGTCCACACATACTCACACATTTACTGTATTTCCAGCAAACTTTTCTAGGCCAGGCCATTTTTGGGGGAAGTGGAGTTAGTTAACCTTGTCCGGAGTCAGTCCTTTGCACACTTCCACGCCGGCGCCCTTTTTAAGCGATGGGGCTCTCGTAGCAGCCAATTAGGCGGTGTCATTTCTGGAGGTGTGCGAGGCTCGCTGCTTTGATAGATCATGCCGCGGGAGAGAGAGCGCGGCTGAAAAAGCTGGTAAAAACTCAGCCAAGCATGCTCGTAGGTCAACTTCATCCAGCACGCGGCCGCACTAGTATCACTCAGCTGGCCTTGCGTGATCAATGGGGAGGAAACGGCGCAGCTATTATTTATAGGATCACCAGGCCATTAGACCCAACTATCCACTTAGCCTTTGCCACTGCCTGTTTCTGTGTGTGCCAGACTGGAGAGAATTGGAGATGGAGGGCAGCTAGCCGGCCCATATTGTTGGAATCATTCTTTTTCATTTATCTCCATACACAGTGAATTTACTCCGAGCTCCTGGCGATGGCAGGCCATTACACAACATTTACAAAAGGCCGCCCGCTCGTGTCGGAGGAACAGTCACAAATGGCCGGCCGTGTTTTACAAATGAGAGCTTTTGCCGGGGAAGTGTAATTGAGGAACAGTTCTAAAGAGTGGGTATAAGCTTGGAGTTAATTGGGCATGCGTTAGAGCAGGGGATGCGTGTGCGTGTATGTATCTCTTATAGAGGCTAATGGCCCTGGTGTAACAGTGCGAGGGGTAATATGAGAAAAAAAGGTTGTTTCACATTAGAGTGGTATTTTATATTGTATGACAAATGAGAGCGGCCTCCAATCAAGTATTTGCATAAGGAAAATAGTTAAATCAAAGGTAAAAGTTATGCATCCATTAAAAAAAAAAAAATGTTATGGTGGATTAGAGAAGTGAAACCACTGTTAAACTTTTGCCAGGGAGATTGTAGTGTTTGTCTATTCAGAGGGTCAGGCCAAAAATATATTATTTGAGCAAATTAAACATTAAAAGTACTACTCAGGTGATTGGTAAATGAGTACAGGTGTAAACAAATACACAAATCACGCTACATTTGAGGGGACAGAAAAAATAATGGGCCCCACTGTATGATAAGCATAGAACTCACATAACCATAAAAATTGTCGAAATGAATACATTTTTTGGAAATTGAGTATTTCTGTTGGCTAGAAAAAGTGCAGATTAAGAACTTTAAGAACAAATAAAAATAATACTGTGTTAGTTTGCAAAATGAGAAGAGACAGATACATTTAAAAGTAAACAACCTCCCCTCCCCCTCCTGTTTGGACCAGAAAGCCTCTCCTCGGTCCCAGTACAGAAGAAAGCTTTTCTCATTGGTTCACACCAGTGGTTACCAAAGTGGGGTCTGAGGGCCACTGGGGGGTCTCAAAACAGCAGGAAGGCCCCAAAGCTAGTTTATATTATATATATTATATTATTATACTATATATTATTATACAGTGCCTCTCGTAAGTACTAATACACCTTAAACTTTTGCACATTTTGTCATGTTTATAACCATAAACATAAATATTTTATTTTGATTTTTTTACTGAAAGTTCACACACAAGTAACTGGCATGCACAAGTATTCATACAGCATGAATTAATACTTTGTGGAACCGCCTTTTGCTGCAATAACAGCAGCAAGTCTTTTGGGGTATGACTCTACAAGATTTGCACATCTAGAGACTGAAAGTTTAGCCCATTCCTCTTTACAAAACAACTCAAGCTCTGTCAAATTAGATGGAGAGCGTTTATGAACAGCAGTTTTCAGGTCTTTCCACAGATTTTCTATTGGATTTAGGTCTGGACTTTGACTGGAACATTCTAACACATGAATATGTTTTGTTTTAAACCATTCCATTGTAGATTTAGCTTTGTGTTTAGGGTCATTGTCCTGCTGGAAGGTCACCCCAGCCTCAATTCTCTTGCTGACTCTAGCAGGTTTTCCTCCAAAATGTCCCTGTATTTGGCTCCATCCATCTTCCCAACTATTCTTACAATCTTCCCAGTCCCCGCTGAAGAAAAGCAGCCCCATAGCATGATGCTCCCCCCACCATATTTGACACTGGGGATGGTGCACTCAGGACAATGAGTAGTGTTAGGTTTGCGCCATACATACCATTTTGCATTTGGGCCAAAAAGTTCAATTTTTGTCTCATCTGACCAAAGCACCTTCTTCCACATGGTAGCTGTGTCCCCCGTATGACTTCTAGCAAACTTCAAACAGGATTTCTTATGGCCTCCTTTCAATAATGGCTGTCTTCTTGCCACTCGTCCATAAAGGCCAGATTTGTGTAGAGTACGACTGATAGTTGTCCCATGTACAGATTCCCCCAGCTCAGCGGCAGTACTTCGCAGCTCCTCCAGAGTCAACTTGGGGCACTTGGTTGCATTTCTGACCAGTGC
>OMNZ01090072.1:0-21740 GCA_900303255.1 Lesueurigobius sanzi | reverse complement strand
AAAAAGGTTTGCTCCTCATCCAAATCCATTCTTTTGATTACCATGTTGTAGCATAAATATATTGTGTCCCACATGAAAGTGTTTACCAAAGTGGTAAAAGGTAAAAATATCATAAAAATCATAGATGGTCACTATAGGTCTATTGTTTGTTTAACAGAGAAGAGGGAAGCAAATATTCTGAATACGTTATTTTATTTTATTCATGATCTAGCCTACATGTATTATTGCCTAGTTCCTAATTGTAAAAATATGATAAAATATGGTAAAATCATATTACACAAAGAAAGAATATAATTCAGAACAGCCGATGCATATCGCTCTTCACAAGCACACAACAGGTTCATGCAGTTCACCCACACATCCACCGGCTCCTGTGAGGACGCAGGGAGGGAGCAGTCGGCGCAAAGACATATCCAGTGGTTCACTGAGACGCACCGGGCGACCGCAAAAGAGCCGCACTGTCGGCTGTTTTGTGACGGTGATGTGATGTGCTGTGACTGGGTATCTAGAGCAGCTCGAGACAGAGTGCTCCGGCTTTAAGAAATTCACCTGCAATCCATCTGAAAATGCCATTTCGTCTGATCTCACTCGGATCTGTGTTGTGTCTGTTACGTTTTAACTAGCGCTTGTTGTGAGTCAATGGCTGGCATGACTCGTGCCCTCAATAAGAGAATCAGAAATACATCGGTGAGAAGATCCACACTAGTGGCGTTGGATCCAAGCGTCCGAGCGAACTCGCATTAATTAGGCTACGTCTGCAATTAGACGGAAGACCGCATTGAATATCCACTGTCGAAGGCTGAAAGACCTTCATCCAAAGGTAAGATGTTTCCCTTTGGCTCATTAGTTTGGGTGAAAGAAAGCAGTGTGTCCTAGAGTTTACAGTTGTCTTCTAATAGGAGTATGATGAATCATAAAGCTTGTTCAATTTCATGTTCAGCACCCGGGTTCAGCACTCACTAGTGCCTATAGCTGACATTAATCAAGACACTATTGTGCATTCAGGTTAAGTTATATTAGAATATTGATTATTCATTATTTTCTATACAAATTCCAGTACATTTTAACATCCAGTAGGCTACATTTTATAATTTAATCTTATCTTATGCAGCATGCATGATTTGTACAATCTTACTTTTGTTTGTATTACTCACCTTTTTGTTATTT
Organism: Lesueurigobius sanzi; assembly: GCA_900303255.1. Taxonomy (NCBI): domain Eukaryota; kingdom Metazoa; phylum Chordata; class Actinopteri; order Gobiiformes; family Gobiidae; genus Lesueurigobius; species Lesueurigobius sanzi. The sequence goes on along the minus strand of OMNZ01090072.1, from coordinate 20,573 downwards.
CTCATTATGTTGAATTTAAAGCAGCCTATAGGCAATAGAGGCTCAATACTTCTGTTCACAAAACAACATTAGCCTCTTCAAATTGAGAAAGTGTCAGATTAGTGAGGAAGAAGGAAGCTTTATTCAACCCACAGATGTAATTAGACAGCTGATAATAATGAGAAGTGGGGTGTGGGTCAGATTTTCGACAGGAAACACATTTGTTATGTTTAACTATAATTTCTGTTCATCTACAGGGACAATGGTTCTCCTTAGTGGAATGAATAGTTCTCCAAAGCCATGCAGATGTTGAATCACACTACTCTCTAAGGCGACAGTAGAAGTGTAGTCATGGTCATCGCTGACAGGAACACTTCAGCCTCCAAAAAGCAGGCCTCAAAAAAGTGGAAGTCTCGACCACATGGCTTGCCCTCCCCAGCTCTGTGCTGTGCATGTGGCCTTTGCATCATGTTGGCAGGGCTCAACATCACCCTGGTGGGTGCGTTTGCCTTCAGCACACTGGTGCCTTCTGCCAACCCCCCAATCATTATTGGACCCATTCTCCTGCTAGTGGCCTTCTCGTTCTTCGGAGCATGCTGCGTATGTAGCCGCCTGCCCCCCCCACACAGCTCACGTCACTCTATGGTGGGTGGCAGGGGCACAGGGCTAATGGGACATGGGGGTCTTGCTGGAGGGGCCACCTTTGAGATTGAGACCAGTGAGCACACGCTGCAGGACACTACAGCAGTGCAGCTCAGCCCCACATCCTCCCGTGCATCCTCTCAAGTGTCAAGTCCAGAAAGGGAGCTTGTGAATCAGGATGGCGAAAGGACTTGTCAGCTCTTCACCATGGAGGCCAATGGTCCCTCCTCCATGTCCGGTGTTGCAGTGTACTCAGCCACCCCAGTAGGAGGAGGAGAGGTACGGCTGAATCTGCCATGTGAACAAATGAACACCTAGGACCTAACCTCTCCTGGACGTAGCGCTGTACATACTGTAAACTTCATTAGGAATTGCAGATCGTCAAAATGTTTTATTGTTTACATAGTGCCACGTTTGAACTTGGTTTCAAGAATATGATTTTAACTGTGCAACCAGCAAGCATGCAGGGGTATAGGTATTTAAACATGGGACTTGGAATTAAAATTCCTACCTCTGACACTGATCCACAGGTCTATGTTTTTTGAAGTCTGGTGTTGATGTAAAAAAAAAAAAAAAAAAAAACAAATCTCAGTATGGTGAACTTTACGGAATTGTGATTGGTTCATTGTGCAACTGAAAGATTTGTTTATTTTTATAGATAAGACTATTTTTGAGACAGGAGCTAACCTGCTCAGTTTTTGAAGTGGTGACGTGGATTTTATGAACTGCTCTTACATACGGTTTAAACTTTAGGTTAATTTCGGTCACAATGGTCTCTTAAGCTGGCTACACACTACAGGAGATTTGAGGACACACACACACACACACACACACACACACACACACACACACACACACACACACACACACACACACATGAGGAGTCCCATGACAGATCATGGCATGAGAGAAAGTTTTATTGAGCGACGCCTCCTCAGACTCAGAAAGTAAAATCTGGCTAAAAATCCTCTGGTGTGTAGCCAGCTTTAGAGTGATGTGATCCCACAACAGGTTAGTTCCACTCCTTGTGAATCAACCCATTTATACATGTTTAGAACGTCTAATCATATACACAATCTTAATTGACCACCAGCCTGATAATAGTAACTGCGTAGCCCGGTGGGATAACCCTGCCCTCTCACAGCCATATTTGACTGTTTTCCTGAAACAGTTTGATCAAATATTAGCCATATCAATGTTACAAAACATCTATCACTTTAAATCCTGAATTACCCCTGCAACTCCTTTGGGAAACTGAAGACAGGAGAGTGTTTATGGGCCTGTTCACCTTGTTATCTTGATGTAGTTCACAGATATGTTGGGTACTAGCTTGCATCTCGACATTTTGACAATCTGTCAAGCCTTTGGTGTTTCACTGTTTACGAAATGCAGGCAAGCCCATTTTGATAAATGTCTCGTTTATTAGACATTCAAACATGTGATGGTGAGGATGGTCACTTACTTCATGTATGTGAATGCTTTACAGAAATAGTAGTATTTCCTGAACATACTTGCAGCTATACGTCTAGTACTACGCATATTTTCAAACAGAAGTCCACACTGTTTTAGGATTATATTCTAAATGCATAAAGAAACACTGTGATCTTCAATTTTATTTGTTTTGACTTGAGTGACAAAACAATATACCGAATAAAGCCAAATTTCTTTAGTGAAGAATGTTGCCTTAGAGATTTCAGGATCAAAATTAGAGGGCTATTTTAAAGTGAGCACTTTTATGTGTTTTATTTTAAACGTATTGTTTCGCATTGTCTGAAGAGCCTCAACATATTTTTGTGGATTCAAAACGTGCATGGGTTAAATGTCTCGTCTCTTTACAAGTCACAGATAGCATATGGATTATCAGGACAGTTTTGCAGCAGTCACTTATCCCAGTATACCCCAGTGATACACAGAACTGATTGTGACTCCAATGATGTTTTACCTCGCATGTTCAGGGTTTATGAAATTGCAAGGCCCTTATATGATCTGTTGATGTTGTGTGTTTTTTTCCAAAATTGCGTAACATTTATGATCAAACATTTTGTGATGTTTTAACGTAATGAAAAAGCGTGATCACTAAAATAAAAAAATAAAAAAACATGAGTTGCATTTGTGTCTTATATAATGTCGTCATTGTTGCTAATCATGCACTGGTTTTATTACAATGTGAAATGCAATTTTGTGATCAAAATTTTCATGCAAAGTTTCTGTTTGATTTACAGCAGATCATTTGAGGGTGATTAGATGCAGTTGTGATCAAAACTTATGCATGTCATAGACTATGACTGATAAGACAAAAACCTTTATTTCACTCATGGTTAGTGGTTGCGTGAAGCCATTTATTGTCCAAAAACCTTTATGCTTTTCAAATAAAAACTAGCCAAATGTCCCCGATCAAAAGTTTACATATTGTGCATCTTGAAACAAAAATCATTTTCCATTTTGTAGAGAGTCCTGTATTTCAGCTGAAGTGAGTTTTTCTTTTCTCCTGAACAACTTTCCTGGCAGTTGGTCATGTAAACGTTAGATCAGTAGTTCAGTAGTTTATGTTTCATTATGATTTCAAAAGAGTAAACTCAGTTCTTTGACAATACATGGTTTCGCATGACCACTAACCATCCATCCATCCATTTTCTTCCTCTTTATCCGGGGCCGGGTCGCAGAGGCAACAGACCATGAGTGGAAAAAAAGACTTTTGTGTAATCATTCATATTCTATGAAAAATGGCCAAAAGATTGAAAGGGTATGTAAACTTAAAAGGGTATGTAAAGCTATATAAGCACAACTGTATATTGAGCTATTTTTCTATTTGCAGTACATCAGTATATCCAGAAAGGGGCGCCAGAGTTCTATATGTAATCTGAAATCCAGTTATATAAATGTAATGGTCGTTGCAGACCAGTACCAACAGATGTCAGTGCTGCTTTGTCCTGTATTTTCCAAATGCAGTAAAAAAAAAAAAAAAAAATGCTGGTAAGTAAATTTCTTGCAAATCTGAAACACACCGTGTGTCTGATCATTATCGCTAAACTGGTTTAATTACATCACTGCTATCATGTAATTTGTACCATGTGAAAGACTGATTGTAATTTCTATTCAAAACGACGAGTGTATATTATGGCATAATTGAAAATTCATGGCTAATGACATGGCAGACCATTTCTATATTCATACACTTCTGAGAGGATTCTTGGAGATAATTGGCGCTGTTCCAGTGTCAAGAGCCAACAGTTGGTGGTTTCAAGCAGTCACTCATTCTGGGTGAGTCAAACTCTTTCTGGGTGAGTCAAACTCTTTCTGGGTGAGTCAAACTCTTTCTGGGTGAGTCAAACTCTTTCTGGGTGAGTCAAACTCTTTCTGGGTGAGTCAATCAGGGTATTTAGTCAAGACAATATCTTTTATGCGTGTGTTTTGTTAGGCTATTTCGTCTCATAGGCCAGTTGTTTCCATCTTCTGTCCACTGGCCTGGACTCGACAGTCTTACAAAAACAAAGAGAAACAATAAGATGTTTAGGACAAAAGGGACGGTTAAATTGAGGACAGTATCCACGCTCTCCTTTGCTAAGGTCAAAGGTGAGTGTTTACCACTGCAGCTTACCTATCACAGTAGATCCATGGAGCTATCCATGAGTAGATCTGAATGGAAAATCATTATGTGGCCTTTGAGCTTTCTTGTAAGTCATTTTGTGTACTTTTATTATCATTTAAATTATATAACGCCCTAACCATGAGACAATGTCATTAAACCATTGGCATTGCTGGATCACTTCATTTTTACAATAGTGAAATGAGGATTTTATTATTTATAGCAAACTTGTTACAAAATCTACTATCTTGAGTTCTCTTTCTAGCTTAGTGTGTATTGATTTGTAAATACAGGGGCCAAAAGACAATATGATGGTCAAGAAAATTGAGATGACTTCACTAACTGACTGAATGAATTGTTTTGACCTCCCCGCAAGGATGTTCATGGGGTCTGTCAGTGCTCCTCATATTAGTGTGGGTTTTCTTGAGGCACTCTTTGGCTAATCTGGGGAAACTGAGGTGCTCCAACCCTACAGTGACTTGTGTGGATGGTGAATGTTGGACTCCACTTTCAGCATATGGCAACAAAAAAAACCTGAGTTTACGAAGATTCTATTTGTCTTCCAGAGATTTCTTTTTTTTTTTGTTATCCATAAGTTTTATAGAGGTTGTACTCATGAACTGGAATGGAATTGACTGAGTTTTGGAATTGATTGAGTTTTGGTTTGTAGTTCTTGTGTAAGGTTAGAATACTAATGTCATTATACATTTTTCTTGTATTCCCATTTTCAAGCATTCGTGTCTGGCAGCCAGTGTAAACCTTCCTCAACCCACTGGCCACAATTTGCTTTAAAACTGGAATTGATTCATGAATAATTTCAGATGTGAGCCATATGATGACACACTGCAGCATTTTGCCACCTTCAAGGTCAATCCAAAGTAGATAGCCGTATGTTGATTAATCCACAACCCGAAACATATCAAAATCATGTCATGCAGTTTGTCTTGTCCACTCTGTAGCCTCATGCTCACCTGCCCTGCCATCACACAGCTCCGATCCGCTCTGAACCGGAGTGTGGCGGCTGCTCACTGGGCGCTCGCGGCACAGTGAGGGAGAGAGGAGCATGGGGAGTAATCAAGCCAAAGAGATTAGGGCAAGACGGGATGCTGAGAATCTGTGAGCGAGCAGACAATGGTTATATAAGGCCTAACCCAGTTCAGAGAGCACCCACATACAGACTGGAGGGAGGTGGTGGAGGGGGGGGAATGGACTTTGTGGACTTGATTAACCAAGGAATAAAAATGGATGATAAATTGTCAGCTCTGTTCTGTTTCCAGACCAACATGGACCCTGCTGCAGAAAGCATTGTAACGAAAGGTCTGCTGTAAAAAAAGATGCAAACTCATGTGATGTTTACTGTTGTTGAAGGCCTGGTGCCCACATTTTGAGCAGTGAAAGGAAATTGGTTTTATCCTCCTTATTGTAAAAGCTATTAGAAATTGTTTTGGAAAGGTAGGGGAAATCTAGTACAACAGTTTTTACAAGATTTTTACATGCTCCCTGCTCTTTGTAAGAAACAAACAAAAAGAAGGGTAAGGTCCTTTGAGGTGGTAGCAGATGTCAAAAGATTAGACACAGAGACAGTGAACCAGACATGAACTCGAACTGAAACATTACCTGCAACACGTCTACCCCTGACCTTCTCTGCACTGGCTAGGCTTAAACTTAGACTGTTAAATTCATTAAAAAGTCCCGGATTTGGTCATTTTTAGTCTCATATCAAAGTCATAAATAAATATAGTCCTAACACTCACTGCTTTCCTTCATCATCACACTGCAGCCTCCTGCGGATCATGGACTAAAGATCCAACAGATTTTGATTGACCCCACTGAGGCTTTAAAATCATGACAGCACCACCCTTTGCATAATAATGTGCACCCACCCACAATGGCTCCCTATACCATTCTTAGCTCTCCATTCAGCCGCTGTAGAAGGCCGTTTGTTCAAGTGGCCCGGGCAGTTGCATAACCAAGGCTTTTGACTGGTGGACCCTGGGAGAATGAAATATATACAACCCATGGGCACTTTGGGGAAAACAGCAGGAACACGAAGCTGGTGTGAACAGCATTTTCTCAGGGCAAATACACTCCATAATATATAACAAATAGTGTCTCATAATTGTTCAGTAATTCTTTTGTAGAGCACACAGACTCTAACATTATAGGCTGAAATAAGGGGTTTTGTTACTAAAAGAGCAGGAATAAAGCCATAAACACTACAGTATAGAGTTATATGTTTCCGTTGAAATTATGTCAGTGTCTTACGAAATACAAAATATTCATTAAAAACATCAATGAACGACATTTGATCAAAATTACATCAAATTTGTGATTTCAAATACTATCTGTTTTGCTTATTTGTCAAACTTAATGTCAATGACCTTTCCGTCAACTGTTATCACCTTATCATCCTTGCTGTTTGTCCAAGCAAATCAATAGAATAAAAATAGAACAGCAATATTTGAAGATGAGTCTGCTTCTCAACCTCAGATACAAATAGTGTTGGTGTTTTGTTGTTGTGAATTCGCCATTGGTCCATGTAGCTTGCACACTGTTCATTCATAGTTGTGTAACATTATAGGTTCTGTAATACCCTATAGATATGTTCCAAAACGCAGCCAAAAATCCAATTGGGATATCCCACAGAAAAGATGATAAACAACTTGACGTTATTTGTGCAGCCACCAGAGGGCTCTGTTTGCCGGTGAAAATATACCATAGGACAATGAATGATCGAGGGAAAAATTGTCCACGCTGCAGACTGCTTCAGACCGGTTTTGCTGCTCTACTTTGAAAGCTGCTATCATAATTCTTACAGCCTCAATTCATTCGTCCCTCATGATGTATCTTCAAGTGGAAATTCATGACGTGTTTATGGTTTTGCAAAGATGCTGAGCAAGAATCAGAGGGAGCTCCCATAGAGGCCTTTATGTAATAATGATAACTTTATGTTTTTACAATGTGGCTAAATTGCAACCTGTTCTGACGTGAGGTCACGGTAATGATCTGCTATGTTATACTGAATGCATGGTGGGTCTATCCATTTAACCACATGAATATAGTGCACTGTGTGCAAGGATTTTAAACAATTTGCTCTTAAGTTTAACAGAGGTGTCAATTTGGAGTTATACATGTAACCAAGAATCCCCAAATATAAGCAATAAATAAACCAATACGATAAATAAAATATCCGTTGTGGTTTTGTGAGATTCCGTTGCATCCACTGTGAGAGTTATTGATCCATTCATCTTTGAAGATGTTCTGTGGTGTGGCTGCTTGCATGTGATTGGCCAGTCTGAATCATGTGTTATAACAATGCAGAAATAATGCTACATAAGGTTGCCCCAACTCCACTTTTCATGTCAGATTTGTAAAGGGTCCTTTTCCACATGCTGAGGGCTTTAGTTTGCTGGAAGACTGTGGCCACCTGTTGAAAAGAGAAAAGTTCTTCTTGCTCTGTGTCCACATATTGGTTTGCCATGGCAGCAGAGATCAGTGGACAGGGCAGTGTGGGGGTGGCCAGTTTGTGTCAGCTTCCATTACCATCCCGCTCCTTGTGAACGCCTCTTCCAGAACCCAATAAAAGAGGGATGCTTTACACTTTAATGACTTTCCCACAGCCCCTCTGCAAAACAACAGCTCCCACTTTAAAATGCTTCATTCTGGCTGTGGCTCCAGAGAGGAGAGTCCCCGCGGCTCACTGAAATACTGAGTCCACTGTCCATCCACCGTGAGGACAGCCAACAAGAGGGGAATAATCAGGTCTTTATGTGGCATGGGGCCTGCCGGACACAGCTTCAGCATTGTAGCGCCAAAGTGGCACCCCAGTGGGATTGTCCAGAGAATACTTTAGGAGACCCCTCACAGCCTTTCCAAACTTTACATACAACCACCAAACATTCTATATAGTACTTTGTCTCTACTTAGATGTTTGGAACACAAACAATACATAGTTTAATTTTCATGTTATTATTAGAAATAAACAATGTTTTGGGGATGAATGATGAGCACCTAGATGTATGAATTTGAGTCATGCTTAGGAATATAGACTATTATATGTATATTGTTATGACTGGGTCCCCATTCCCATGCCATTACGAGATTCTGGTCAATCAATAGAAATGCTGGAATTGTTTAACACCAAAGAATGCTCAAACTAGTTCATACAGTAAGTATTTCACATAATTTCAGACTTACCTTTGATTTACAATTTGATTACCCTTGTCGGCCTCTGAAATATACTCCACAAACTGTTGTTCAGATCTGGTTGTAATTTGTGACTTCAGCACGTGAGCACTGCACCCTCACATGTACATGTTTACAACAACGTTTGGCAGCTGCATTAAACAAAGCCCTGTTTTTAGTTTCTTGTTGTGAAGTACAGTTGTGCTCAAAATAATGTCAGGGTATGTTAATTTATGCATTTCATAGAATTTGAATGATAACACAAAAACCTTTATTTCACTCATGATCAGTGGTTGCATGAAGCCATTTATTGTAAAAAAAAAAAAATAAAACCTGTTTGTTTACACTTTTCAACTAGAAACTAGCTAAAAGTTATTGTGCATCTTAAAACAAACATATTTTTTTCAGAGAGTCCTGTATTTCAGCTGGAGTGAGTTTTTCTTTGGTCCAGAAGAATTTTCCTGGCAGTTGTTGAAGGTCATATAAACGTTAGATCAGGGACATTTGAGTAGTTTCTGAACAGTTCTTTGGCAATAAATGGCTTCAGACAATGGATAACACAAAAAAATCATAATCTATGAAAAATGGCCAAAAGATTTAAATATTATGTAAACTTAAAAGGGTATTTACACTTTTGAGCACAACTGTATCTATCAGTAATGTTGTACTTCAGCACTTGTTGACATTGGAGCAGACTGGGATACTGCCAGTTCCACAGCACAAATAGTACATCACTAGAAACCATATCAGTTTTTTTTTCTAAGAAGTGTCAAAACAACTGATGCGTTATATAAAACCAGTTAGAGTTGTTTATGATGCTTTCTTATTCCAAAAGTGTAGGCCTATACCTATGTCATCCCTGCATTATGTCTGAAGCGATTGCTTGAGTCAGCAAACATTGTGCGTTAAAGTGGATTACTGGCGGCACTGGCACTGTGTATTAAAATGTAATCCACGCTGTAAATCCTCGCTGAGCTGTGTGCTCCGTGTGTCTGTTATGATATAACTAATCATTCGCTAATCTTTCTCTGAATCTGTGATCAGGGATGTAAGGAAAATATGTATAAAGTATTAACTCAATTACCTGAAGACAAGGATATGGAAATTCAATCGAAAGACAGGGTAACACCTCTACCCCAGACTCATGGATCATATTACATAATTGCCGTTGTAAAAAGTTGTACAAGTTGTAAAAGTTCAAACATTTTATTGTCTTACCATTGTGAGATTGAGCCAGTGCCATGGATGCAAATGGTACTCTTTGCATTTCTAAGACTGTTGTCTGCTCTTTCCGTAGAAGGCTAATGACTACAGACATTTGCAAGATGCCCGGTTTAAGTGCGAAGTTAAGTGCACATTTCCATATGTCAACATACAGTATTTGAATGGTAAGTTTGTGTGTCCTTTGGTTCAGTATAGCAGGAGCTTTTAAGAAGACAATAGAGCGGCCATGAAATCAGAGGGGTGATCAGACGTCTCACTGTGGGCGAGTACATCGGGGAAAGATCCAATTCAGATCTGGTTACCTGCATTCATTCACCCGTTGCTATACTATAGAAAAAACCCAAACAAAGAGATGAAATGGGAGACCGGACATCTGCGTGAACAAAGAAAACAAGTCCAAGTCCGTTCTCACAACCTATATGGGTAAATCTAGGCCCATCAGATTAACTCCCCATTATAGTAATCTTATAATGTAGGCACAACTTATCTCTGTCATGCTGCTCTATTCCCAGCTGCCTGAGGATGTCCACCATAGTGTCGGTCTGGTAATGTTAATGATACAGTATGCTGCAAATGCATATGTGTACTCTGTGGATTGATGGGTGTTGAAAAAAGGAATACAATTGTTGTATAATTTGTACAACAACAATGAAGTATGTAATCACTACAAGGACCTCCTGGGGCCCAAATACAGAAAAAGCCAAAAACAAAGACTCATCACTCATCCCTCATCAGCTAAAAGAGTAACTCTTAAAACAACTAGGGAATTATCTAGCATATCTTGACACAAATTGAGAACTTTGAGAATTTTGTGAGCACCTCCATCACCATCTCCCAGGGCATGAGATCCCGGGGAGGGTCCAGGCCGTTGTGGGACAGGCCTGAGGCAAAGGGCCGATGAGTTTTGGATGTCTGCGTGAGGTACAGGGCGATGTTAATTTGAAAGTCTTGAGTTGGTAATTGAACTTTCTCAAAACATCTCTTTAACCCCATGGCCTCAACAACACCTCTCGTTTTGAAACTGTCGAAATAAGAGCAACATGGTCTAAATGAGATAGATCTAATTTAATGGTTCACCTAGATATTTTCCACAAAACGCAAAAAGCTTTTGGTTTCCTCATCATCCCCGTGCCCAGACGTTTTCATATCGTAAAACAAACAGTACGTAACTCACTGGACTCTATGACCTCTTGCCCTGATCCAGCAGTAAAACAGGCGTATTGTCAACTCAGCAGTGACCTAGAAATCATTTGGAACTTTGGCAACTTTATCAGCTCCCTCACTGCAGCAATCTGAGAATCTGCATGTAAATGAATGCAAATGAACGTAAAGAAAGACAAGCGTGACTCGATACGTTGGTTTTACATGACTGCGAGAGCCACCAAGTCTGCAGGGCCCTTGTCAGACAGCACCTACAAAAGCAATGTCATTTTCTTTCACTTTATTTTAATTAAAGCTTGAACCGTGGTACTGAAATTGTAACACATATACTACGTAAGATGGATGGATTGTTTGCTAAGGTGTTTGTAAATTGGCTGTTACACGTCAGGAATTACAAGCTCAGAGAAGCGTCTGAGGAAACAGCTGCTTCCTGGAGTCTGTCCTGAGTCAGGGCAGGGCCAGCGCTGAGTCATGAAGAACTAAAATGCTCACTTTGTGCTCTCTCTTAAATCAGATGAAAGACTTTCCCCTTACGCACATGTCTTCTTCAGCAAATAGGGAACAGGTCAAGAACATACTGTTTTAACCGCATTGGAAATTGACCATATCCCGATTTAGTGAGTGGGTTCTGTTTTATTGCACAGTTATTGCAATATACTTGTGTTTGTGAAGCTTAAACAAATTGCAAGTAAGTGGCAAATGGATTGTTGTGAAACTTGCTGGGCATTGTAGCAAGATGAAAAATGTTCACGATAAGAATGAAGGTTGCCTTTGTAAGGTTAGCATGTTCGACGTACTGGATTTTTGGTAAAGTAATTTATCCCCAGTCGTGTCTGGCGTTAGTTTAATCCAGGGGTGTCCAAACAAAAGGACATATATTTAATTGTATACGGCTTGGGGGCCACAGATCAGTGGCCAGTGCAGTGAAACATTGGGGTACATTTAAGAGAGGCGTAAACCTTTCACCACAACTATTTTGAGTCTGGAACCTAAATGCAAGCTCTGTCTAATCGCAAAAAGTTAGTTTTTGAGGCTTTGATTGTGTAGAATTGTTAAACTATCATCTCTGGCGATGTGTGCCAATTCAACAAGAAGATTTCACACCCCTGGTTTAATCCCTCCGTACTATGAAATCAAGCCCACTCCCCGACTGCAAGACAATTTCACTTAAAAAAAAAAAAGTGAAATTGTGCTAGCTTTCCCCCTAAAACGAGCACAAAGGACAATAAGTACTTCAATTGATCATTTCCATTGTATTCTCAACAGTTCTCAAAACGTTAATCTACAACTTTGTTTCATGGAGCCCTTTGTAGCTGGTGAGAGCTGTCCTCCTCAGCTGCAGGGTGTCCTGGGGCCGGTGCCAGGATCAGGATCTGTGTGCGCCCAGTGTGAGTGGCACGGCCCATGTGACTGGCATACTGGGCTGCGTGTGACCTGTGCCGACTCCCTCCTGATCTGTGACATCAGAGTAATAATCAGTAGCCATAAAGGCAAACTCTGTTGTACGGAATGAATACAATCTCTTTTATGACTCTGGCCAACTCTGAAACAAATAAGGAGCATTTAAATCGAGAGAAAGGATTACTCTGAAATTCACATTGTTATTGGATAGTTCTGGAGTGCTATTTTGAGCAGAATCTGAGGAAACCCTCCTTTTTTCATCCTAGTCAGTGGACGGTTACACACCATTTTTGGATAAAGCTATTTCTGCACACTTGATATACGCAGCTTGGTGATTATTCATTGCTTCTGGCCTGGGAGTGGATCGAGATTCAAGGGAGAGGCAGACGCAAAAGCACTCAGGAAAGCACCACCAGGGACTGACTTTAAATCAAGACACCGATACACATACAATATTGAACAACATAAAATTGCATGGTAGACCACACAAAACGGGTTATGCTTTGGCCTCTTTACTGCAAATGAGCCCTTTAGGCACCAAAGTTGCCAAAATGCACCCAGTGAGAGCGATCTGAGAAATAAAGTGGGTGAAAGTTTAGGTATAACTTGGAGATGTGAGAGGGTTTGGTGATACATTTATCTGTTGTTTTCAATGCCTAAAATACATTTGGCACCTAATGGGATAAGCTGATCATCAATGTTCAAGTCCCTAGAAATGGAATGCCCACAAGGTTGGCACCATGAACACTATTGACCCACTTCTGATTCTGAATTTCCTGAATTAGCTTAGTTAATCCGCCGTAATTCAAACCACGCTGAAGAGGTGAAAAATATTGTAACCAAAAAACAAAGCTCATAAACAGCATTTCGTGTTGCAACGTTTCACACAGTACAATGTTCTCCTTGAAGCCGGATTAGAGAATATTTCCGGTGTATGGCCTGCATGTGCACGCTCTACCTGGTGCAGTTTTACACATGGAGTACAGTGAAAGAGGCTTATGACTATGCACTTCTAATAAGGCTTTTCACTCTCATGTCCCGGAAGGCAGCAGTGACCCAACTCATTTGGCTTTGGGTCAGTTAAAATGTAGATTGCCAGTTGATTCACGGTGGACACAGGTGTTGCCATCAAAGATATACCAAAACACTTATATAATGGTTTAGCTGGGACGAGCAGCATATGTTTCCCACTATAGCTTCCGTGTTGAGTTTTGAGCGTGCAAGGATTAGCGGGCCTGAGTGGTTTGAAGTTAGAATATAAAGGGGCCATTGAGATCGTTGGGACAAACTGAATAAACAGGCCTCTCTTACATAAATGGATTTATTCTAATTATCATACAGAGACCAACAAAAGGGCTTGTGTGATGGATTTGACGGTGTAGATAGATTGATGAGGAGCAAGCACAGTCACTGACATCATCTCATTATCTTAATGACCAGTATATTTAGTTTGATCAAAGGAAGACTTAAATCAACAATTCTTGAACACATTTACTGAGTGTTTATTGGGTCTGTGAATCTGTTGTCTGCAGAAAAGGCATGCATGTTTTCTTTTCGTCTCTCCATCCCTTTAGTTACATTTGCCTGGGTTGAGAGGCCAATGAAGTGAGATTTCCTAACGTTCCTTTCCACCTACTCTCCCAAGTCATGCTCCCCTGTCAGCCGAGCGACATAGTCCCTCCAACTTGTCCTGCGGCTTTCTGGGAACCTTCTCCCAATGGAACATGTCTGAGTCTGAGACACCTGAGACTCAGACAAGACTGGAAATTAATCTCCTTTCGATGTGTTGGAGCAGCGGCTCTTCTCTGAGCTTCTCCCTCTCCAAGGCAGCACAAAACCACACCACAAAGGATTGTCACTTTGACTGCTTCTGTGCTATTTCTATTCTTTTATTTTAAATAGGCTTGAGTAATAAAAGTACACAGAGATATTCTTTTGTTTCTTTACAGACCCCTTGTGACTGGAAGTTGTTTGCCCTATCTTGCAATGGTATATGGTTCCATGTTGCATGAGTACACTAAACTAATCCCTAGTTTGTGAATCCTTTCATTGGCAATGGCAATAAAGACCATCCTGATTCTGATTCTATTTAGTCGTGCAAGAAAACCAACATCACATACATTTTAGCTGAAAAATGGCTCATAGGCAAATCCCTCCACTCACATAACTCCTGACCAGAATGCTGACTCTTTGTTAATTTGTTGATCAAAGTGCTTTGATCAGAGGTAATGATGAGATTTGCACACACTGATCTGATTGTGCCGCCTTCCACTGTTCAAGGCCTTCTGAGGCCAACAGGTGCATGGTCCAATTGGGGTAATAGGTCACTTTCATTCTTTTTTAATGTAAGCTGTTTGGTGGGTCATTACTTTAGCAGGTGATAACTCCGTTCATAAAGGTGGTTATTGATTACATTTACATGCAGCTAAAGGTGCTGTTGAGTGTACTTACATGCCCTGACCTTTCCTTTACCTCTGGCAAGTTGGTATCTTCTGTGTGCCTTATGCAAAACCACAACTCATTATCTTTTATAACAGAGACATTCTTTGTCTTGGATCAAACTCTCAATGATCAACAAATTAGTACGATACACTATGGGCCTATGACCGACCTGTGACCGACCTATGACCTTTGATTTTAAACCCAGTCTCTCGGGCTAAAGGCTGCATGAATTTGAATGCTTGATGACAATGTGTAAAAATGTTGTGCAGTGTAGAGTGGAGGTCTTTTGATTTTAGAGGCAGTTTATACTTGCATTTCTGAATAGTATACTTTAAATGTATTTGTTTGTTCAATTAATTTAGGCAATGAGATTTGTAAAAAGAAGATAGACTGCAAGCTATGAACTGACATTACAGGGAGAGTTTTTTTTCTAAAGTGAACTTGCTGATCCATGAATAATATCCAAAACAGAAAACAAACTAATGAGATCTCTTGCAATAAAGCCTTATTAACAATCATTTAGACTGCTCAACTAACCGTGAGTCCCAATGCGAGTGTCCTTTTGGATCAGAGAGGAACAATGTGACGCCTCCATCCCGTCCCGGTTCGGTCAGCCGACCCGGGTGAGGTTACACCAATGTGCCGTGGTGTGCCAGGCCGATGAATCGGCTCTATGCTGATGAACAAGTCCTGTTCTATCCAACGCCCCTCCTGACACTTCAAGGCCTACAATGGCGAGCTTTAGGCAGATATTGTTCCCACGCCACACGGGCCGTCCTGGGACACGGAGAGAGGCAGTGCTGCTGGTGTGTCCTTACCTCTCTGACTTTTTATACTGCTGATTGAATGGAGAAAAAGAGTGAATTTTAGATGGAACAAAAACCATTATGAAACAGCAATGGGAGTTTAAAAGATCAGGGACACTTTTCCATCGTTTGAAAAACTAATGCTTTTGTGGAGTCGTTGTGTAAACAGTCTGAAGGGAACAGGAACGACAAAGGAGATGTGAAAACAGTGAACACTGCAGAGGAAGTCAGGCTAGACAAGAACAAAACTAACGTCAGCCCGAACAAGGTGTGTATGAGACTGAGGTCAGTTCTGGACATCAAAATATATGGTTTACTGAGAATGAGTCAAGTTTACAGTAATGATTTTAAAACCAATGATTGCACCTACAGAATGGGCAAATCTTTTGTCTTACGGTCATACTAGGAACTTTGTGGTCCTGTTTAAATGTCAAAGGTCATCCATGTTTTCATGGGTGCAAATAAAGATTCTCTTACGGCTGCACTGGTGTGACCAGTTGGATCCTTGTCATCTAAGTCAGAAGTGATCTTGTATAGTTACCTTCTTTTCAAATCTATCGGCCTAAAAAAGTTCATAGTTAGATAATGTAATATTATTTTAAATGATTTTAGAAAATTAGTTATTTATAAAGTGGTGCTTCTAATAACTTGGTTGCATCCGCCACAATCAACTCAAAATGTTAGTCTGGAGCCCTGGCAAATGCTGAAGGAAAAGAAATTTCTGAAAAGAACACACATTTGTCCCTGTCATGTTTAGTCCATGGTTTTGTCCCTTGCAGTGATCAAAGATGGCTGATTCAATGGTGGCCATCTGGTTAGATGCAGGAAAATTAAATGTTCCTTGCTTATATCCCATTTATTTATTGGAATGGTATGCAGTAAAACAAGATTAAAGTGCAAAATGTCATTCTTGGGAAATAAAAAAAAATGGATGAATGGATTTACATCTAGAAAGACGCCAATGTTTCCCTCCCCACCGAGTGAGTCGGTGTTATGCTTGATGTCAGTTACAGGTCAATATTAGTGCGAGAGCTGCCGCTCAGTAACCACTCCAACCTCACTGTGGTTTTGTGGGTCTTTGAAACATCAACTTCAGTCCTGCTTTTTCAAAAAGGAGGAAGGAAAAAAATACACGGCATGAAGTATATTTCATAGTTAATGTAGTTTCTCATCCATCCTTCCACATATCTGTTGCTTTATTGTGAGGGATCACACTGCACCAGTGTGTGTGGATGTAGTCTATTTCAGGTATCCAAGTGCTGTGATACCAAACACATACAAAACAGTAATTTTGTGGCCTATCCTAAGATTAGAAAAAATATTTTTCAACTGTTACTCAGTCTGTTCAGCGGATGCCTCTTCTGAAGACATGGTTAGAAGGAATATTGTAAAATTCATTGACTGAGTCACTTGCTCTGATGCATTCATAGGAATCTATTATAAATAGACATTCTCACCAGAGATGAGCATCTCCTGCCGACAGAGCAACAAAATTGCAGGTGCAACAACACAACAGCATCACAGGGATCCAATGAATGATTCAGTTTAACCAAGTCTTATACAAATACACTTGGAGATCACACACGAAGACCAGATCAAACAAAGTCTTGTTTCTTGACTGAGGCGGGTTGTGTGAAAGATTGTGGGCTGCATACAACAGACTGTAATCACCTTGTGCTATGTCAGTCGTCTTGCTCTAACAGCTGCTGGCCTCTCAGGGTGATCAGACAGATATAATGTATGTAATTTCTTCATTGACTTTGTCAAGCCCACACAACTGGAGGCAAGGCGAGTCTATATAGCTCTCAAATGAAATATAACAGATCTACAGAAAGTGAGACTCAATTGAATCCAAGCAAGCAATAGCCAAGACAGTTGTGAACACTGTCTGGGCAATCGTTGCTATCAGAATGATTTCTGGACATTGACAGGTCATTACTAAGACTTTTATGTTATTATTAGCCACATGGGTATGTCTGATTGTTCAGGCTTTGTGAAACACTTAAGAGAGTATTTATTGAGCTGGTGCTACAACAATTGTAATAAACATTGCTACTATAGCAACTATAATACAATTCTTTATTATTAAGGAGAGTACTGTATTGTTATTATAAAAGTTAACTCAATACAAACCCATGCTGTGCCACACATGTTTGTGACGCATGTCTTGCTTTAGAGCCCCAGACTGTACATCTGTCCCAGCCGGGGCTCTCCGTGACCCCCATCGCTCTATGTCCTCCATGAAACCTTTTGCCTCCTCAGTCCTGATCCTATTACACCCACTATCTGCCTCAGCCCAACAGCAGAACGGCCTTATGGGAAAAGACGTCATTCCTCCCATCATTGTATTCAGATTACTGTCTTTGGATTAAGAACAAAATTGATTCAGTGGGATGAAAATGCAGCTTTGTGCGTGTTTGGCCTGACTTGGGTCAATTGTGTGACGAGTTGCTGGGGCTTGTCTGTGGTGTGTGTGTTGGACGTCCGAGGGAAAATAAAAGATTTTGTGAGATTACGTCTTTACAACAAACTGATGGTAGTAAGAAAGTCGCCGTGGCACTATAAGATACATGATCAGCCTTAATCCTCAGGCTTAGAGTGTGTAGGGTCATAGGGCGCTGCATTCGTGTATTCATTTTGGAGTTAAGCATTCCCTCGACAACTACCACTCTCCCTTTTATTACTTTTTGCGATCATCTGGGTGACACCGATTCAAATGGAACTGAAGTAGATTTGAAGACGTCATGCGCCCAGACCAACATGTGTTTGAGAGATTTGCGTTCGCGGTCGTACTAGCTATTATGCAACACCAGCAAGTGAAGATTCGAATCAGCAAGTCTAGACCCTGAACCACACAACACGGTTAGAACCAGCAAACGTGTCTGAAGGTTAGCTGCATAATACTGCGTGCGAAGGAAGTTTTTGAAGGATTTGAAAATGCCAGCGGCCGTGCCATATTCAGTGTAAACGAAGAACGGTAATTGGAGTATTTTAATCCTTTTCGAGGCATATTATATGACAGGAAATTGAATTCTCTCCATCTGGCCCAACACATTCAAACTAATTGTAATGTACATACAGTATGCCATTTTAATCAATGGAGAATGCAAAACGTTTCTTTATTCAATTGTAAATGTCCCCACAAATAAAAACTTCATTCATTCGTGTGAACATTTACAGGAAATGCCAGTGCATGCACGAAGTTATATGACTTGGTTGATTGATAAGAAAATGCCTAGACAATGAGTGTTCAGTTTACAAATCCGTGCCAAATTACCACTCTATATTTAACTGAAATCGGTTGGCGTTCAACAGAGTATAGCCTGTGCAAGTCGCGGCTGGCATATAATTACGACTGATCCGGTAAAGTACATTTCCAGTGCCGTATAACTCGTCCAGGCGGTTTCGGCAACAACAGCCACAATGAAACGAGGGAACGAGATTAAGTGTGCACAAAGTAAATGAGTGCAGTCTTGTGAACAAATGAACGTTACATAATCATCAAATCAGTAACGCGTCCGCTTGGCCTTGTTTCATCGTGTCACTCATGAGCAATCACACAGGCCCTGGCAGGGAGGTTCTGCAACATTATGTAAACGGCCAGTGCGCGCAATAGGTACCGAATCTGCCACAAAAGGCTCGTTTGTGTCCCAGGCCAAGTCATGTATGCGTAAAATGCGCTCATGTGCATTAGCGGGCCGCGCTGTGGAGATGGAGAGATTACATAATGCCAGTAGTGTAGGTCTCGTTGCCTATGGAGGCGATAGAAAGAATATTTTTACCTCATTGCGTGTTATTCATTGGTGTAGGTGTTTTAAAGGGTGATGAAACACACGGCTACATAGTGTGTGGTGGTGTTTAGTTTGGGCTGTCCTGTCCTCACCTGTTTGCCATGACTCGACTTTTTAAGCGTTACTAAGAGTGCAACTGTCACAGGAACATCTCATCAGCTGACCCACTGAGCAAATATTAAGTAGAGAAAAAAAAGACCATGGGATTAGGAATCTTTAATGCCAGTAACGTTACAAAGAAATTCCGAAATTTGTTTATCAATTCATCTGTTTGATGTATTGATTGTTGTATAGTAAATTTTAAATTCATTTTAAGATAAGACAGTTCTTTATTGATCTCACAATGGAGAAATCCACTTGTTTCAACAATTCCTTAAACAGGATCACACAGGGGGGGTGCGAAAAGTCAGGGAAAATGTGCCATCAAGAAGAAAGTAAGTTTTTAAAACAGGTAATAAAAACAGGTAGTAATAGTAATTAAAAATAAAATGAAAATAGAATAAATGTCTCTTAGCATCCACCAAAAAACTATATAGACACCTAACACCTAAAAAAACATAATTACATTTGTAGTTTTCTGTATTCACTGTATGTCTATATACATTATAAAAAATATTATAATAAGAAACGTCTTTATCCACTCGTGTCGCTCACAAATTTTACAAGTGAAGGTTTACTTCTCCTAAATGCTAAACCTTATATTGAGACCTCTGAAAATGAACTCATAAAGATGTTTGTATGAAAAATATGGATGATTTTTATCTACAGTGGTGATATGAAAATGAATTAGTGTCCACAGTCCATTGCAGCCCAGTTACATAACTCCAGTATCTAAATTCTTATGAATGTAAATATAACCAAGATTGCACTAATGCGTTTTCCACTGCTTTATTTGATCATAAATCAGATCAGACTTATTATATAATGTTGAACAACGGAAAAACTCTTTGACTTTGTGCTGCGTCCCCTCATGTTTACCACATACAAGTTGAGAGTGGCTTTTGGAGATAACAAGGTAAACCCTTCCCTACTAGATCGTACCGAACAAGAAAAAAAATCTGAAAACAAGACAAAATGTCTTGTTTTAAGCAAAGAAATCTGCCAATGGGGTAAGCTTTTTTTTCCTTGCTAAGAATTCTTATTTTAAGAATATTTTTCTTATTAAAAAACAAGTCAAAAAGACTAAATTTAAGCAAATCAACTGCTAGATTTAAGCAATATATCCTCAAAGAATTGATGAAATTCAGGAAATTATTCTTTTTTGCTAGATTTAAGCAAAATGTTCTAAATTATATCCCTTTTTTAAGCAATATCTACTCACTAAATTGTAATGTTTAAGCAAATTATGCCTAAAAT
>OMNZ01090070.1:3650-19845 GCA_900303255.1 Lesueurigobius sanzi | reverse complement strand
GTTTATTCGTTCATACCTGGTTTAGTCCTAGTTGTGGTTTAGTCCTGGTTTAGTCCTGGGTTAGTCCTGGTTTAGACATAGTTTAGTTGTGGTTTAGTCCTAGTTTAGCCCTGGTTTAGATCTGGTTTAGTCCTAGTTTTGACTTGTTTTAGACCAGAGTTAGTGGTTTACTTGTTTAGATCAGGTTTAGAACAGGTTAAGACCTTGGCTAGTCCTGGTTCAGTCCTAGTTTAGACCTTGGTGGTTTACTCGTTTAGACCTGGTTTGTTTCAAAGGATTTAAAAAATCCTGCACGTTAAACTCTTGAAAAATATGTTTACTTTTTACTTGAAGTACATTTTAAAGTGGATACTTTTATACTTTTACTTCAGTAGAAATTTGATTGGATACTTTTGCTTTAAGTACATTTTTTGGTCCTGTATCATTACTTTTACTTAAAGAGGCACTAAACCCCAAATCAACTTTTTTTTAGCTGAGAATCGGTTAAAGTTGGTGTCTCATAGAGCTGGCTACAGGTCCTTGTCACGATTTTGACATGGCAGTGCATATTAGTAGAAATCTTATTTTACTGCTAAAAAACGTCAGTGTTGCTCCCTCTTCAGTTTGAACGACGACAACGCATGTGTCGTCGTAATTCCCATTGGAATTGGCTCTCACCGGCATGTATGACAAGGCAGCGTTCATGCCTACGTCAGAAGTCTGCACCAATGGAATGTCAGTGTCGCACAGAGACTGACGCGCACACAGGACTTTGAAGAAATCTACAGATTGCACACTAGGGGGAGGCAAAGTTGCACATCACGTTCATAATTCAAAGCCATCACTAAATGTTTGTTTACACTCAGATTGAACATTTATATCAGAGCAAAGCTCCTATTAAGTTATTGCTTAAATTATGAACTTTTATGAAATGAGTGTGCTGTAATCCATGGCTGTAATGTGTAGCAGTAGTTTTAGGAAATCCAAATCCCACAATGCATTTGCCCTAAGTAAACAGGTGCAGTCCTCCTCATTATACATGATACACTACACCTGCCCACACTCACCCCCCTGCACCTCACCCCAAAGCCTCCGAGCGCGCCCATATCTCAGCCGTGTTTGGACTGTGTTTGTGGGTGGAGTAAGGCTCTTGCACGCCCATTTAGTCACCCTTTAAGTAAGAATACTGAGTACTTCTTCCACCACTGCATTACAGTAACATCAAATGTGACCCAAGGCTGTTAAAAAGTAAACTACAGTTTTGTTTAAACTTTAAACATATTTGTAATGATGCTAAACACTTGAGCTCCCAGGCACATAGGAATCTGAAGACTAAAAAGCAGCATAAAAGAGTCATTGCACACCATAGTCGTCCTTGTTCTGTAAGCTTTGGTAAACATAGACTCGAGTGAAAAAAAATAAAATAGAAATACCCTTAACCTGGTCACTTCCTTCTCACGCTACATCAGGTTTATCACCACATAAACTGAGAAATGTGGTAAAATAAAGAGCTACATTACCATTGTTGTCCCACTCCCGCTGCTCGGCTCAGGAGGATATGTCTGTGCGTTTAGATGCAAATAGATCTGCAAAGTGGACAGAACCGACACTGTGACACAGACAGGGACACAGTTCTAACTGATCTGCTTTGCATTTCCTTCCTGAGAAAAAAGCCACACCTGCCTCTGCCACCATCCCTGTTCCCAAACCTATCCACCAGACTGGCCTCTGCAAATGATTAATCGTCCTCCAGGCACTCACCACTACAGCTCCATGCTTATGAGAAATAACACAAAACCCAAACTTCCTCTATTATGAGCTGACACATGATAGAAGGGCGACACATTAGAACTGTAAAGCCTATATCCTGTCAATTTTACAGGATATAGCCTATTGTAGACTAAGTGTAAAACGTATAGTACTAAATAACAAAGTCAGATTAGTTACAATAGTTTTGTCCCTCATGTATTTTTAAAGGGGCACCACTTTTTAAGTGAAATAAGAAGTCCTGATATTTGTGCATATTTGATCTTTTAGTGACCCAGTGGCTGTATGGGAGGAGGATGGCACCTTTACTTTCCATCACAGCAGTGTCAACGATGCTCCAGGATCTATTGTTTTTAGGGGTTTCATAGAAATGAACCAGAAACCCTGAAAACATTTGATCCTGGAGCGTCATAGAGGCCACTGTGATGGAAAGTGAAGGTGCCATGCTGCACCCATACAGCCACTGGGTCACTAAAAGGTGCGACTTTAAATGTATTGGGAAAATAAAACACATATTTTAATATACAATATAACTTTATTTGCAAAAGGATATAATGAATCTACTAAAATAAATAATGCAGTACACCGACATTACATGTAGTCTACTAAACAATACAAAATTCACATAAATAAAACATTTTAAATAAGAAACATTAATATTATTTGACAAGAGACTGTTAGTGATATACTGTATAACAAAGAGGAGCAGAGAAAACTCCAAGCTGATAAAACCACTGTATAAAAGTCATGTACAACTTATTAAACACTGTACATATGATGCTGGGCTCAACCCAGCGATCTGCCAATCAAGTGCTAAAGTCAGGAACACAGGTCGATGCTGTTTCAACACTTGTCACGTCAGAGACACTAAAAAAGGAGGCACCACAATTGACATTAAACACAGGCACCAGATCTGAGCCAGCAGATAATAGAAAGCAAACAAAATGTCCCACCTTTTAAAATCTAAAACACTGGGGTGAATACACTCCTATAGATTACAAATGTAGCACAGCGAGGTTTGCACTAGGGCTGCAAGATTCATCGATATCGCATCTGCAATTTTAAATACTGCAATAACTTAACCCCAAAGGCTGAGGGTTCATTCTTCCTTGCGTCTCCAGCGTTTCATGAAGCTGAAATGTAATAATGAGTACTACTGCAATGTATAATAGCAGTTTTAGGAGTATATTTTGCTGGCAATACTAGGGGACAATAATAATATTGGTAACCGCGATGAAGAAGGCATGTTTGATTGATCTTAGCATATTTTTTCATAATTGCCATCATCGCTTGAGTAGATAATCCACAGTCACATCATTACTGTGATAAATTACTTTGTGAATCCCAATCCTTTTGTCCAAGAAAATTGTGAGACAAAAATGTCCATATCGCCCCATGCCTAGACAATACTGAATTGCATTAAAAATATACAACATTAATATAATATTAAAATCACAAATCCAATCGCAATTTCTGTCTGAAAAATCGCAATTAGGTTTTTTGTCAAAATCGTACAGCCCTAGTTTGCACCACTAACTTGTCACTTACATTTGATCAACCAATATACACCAACACAATCTTAATACTACCTGCTACTAAATGCAATTTCTGTGGAGTTGGATTGCAGGAAAGTGGTAAAACGTTTGCATCGTTCCTTGCACTGCTCTACGCAGTCCTACAGAGCTCCATAAAAGTTGACCACATTAGTCCCTTAATGCACCTCTTTTAGTTTCAAATGCTCTGACGGCATTCAAACCAACAGGAAACTGCCACAGAAAGAATCTTTATGATCCCCTTCTCTGTATTCACAGCATTATCCCACGTGGGCATGTTTACATAACACTATCGTTGAGCTGCCACTCAGAAATCATACAGGGTTGGCCTTTATCTTGGCATTTATCCAGTCGATGTAATGGGTGACACGGGTGTAGACTCCGGGCTTATCTCTCTGTCCGCAGCCGTCGCCCCAGCTGATCACACCCATCAGAGTCATCCGGTCGTTGTTTCGGCAAACCAGAGGGCCCCCCGAGTCGCCCTGAGAGGAACAAACAAGCCTTTGAGCAACAACTCATAAATTTGTTATCAGGTATTGAAAACACTGGCAGTTGTTCAGGCGCTCAGTACCAGCTCGGAAAATAATAGTTTGACCAGAAGAATAAAAAAAATATTGACTAGGTTACACGCAGGTTTGACAGTTTATGCAATTTTAATTATACACATTTTTTAAAAATAATATAATGTTTGAATGAATATGTAGTTAATCAAATATTGACCTTTACGTCACATAAGGGAGACCGGGCATTCTCTGTGGTGGCCCCCAGACCAGTGTTGTTTGGATTACTCTATAAAAGTAATCCAACTACTGATTACAGATTACTCTTTCTAAAAGTAATCTCATTACTTCTTTGATTACTGTATTTGAAAAGTAATCTGATTACTAATTACTAGTTACTTTGGTTTGAAAAAAGGATCGAACAACAGCTGCTCAGAGCTTTGGAATGAAATTTATTGAAGCGTAAATCTTGCTTTGGTTGTAATTTGGTTGAATAATGTTTACTGCTCCACACAAACCGAAATCAAAAACTGTATATTTCATAAAATAAATGTACAGCAACAAAATGTATGTTTTCAGCTGAAAATATTATTTAAAAAGTAATGGACTCATTACTTGATAAAGAAATTGTAATCTAATTACCAGTTTTGTGATTGTAATCCCGTTACATTACTCCATTACTAAAGAAGTAATCTAATTACAGTAGTGGATTACTAAATAATCCATTACTCGGCAACACTGCCCCGGACCATATCAAACTAATCTTAAAAGTCACTTTGGCTTTTCACTTATGAATGATATGACTTTTTTCTTCTAGGCAATTTTTAAGTATTATCTGCGTTTATTTTTACAAATGTTTATTTTAAATAAATAATAAGGGTTTTATCATAATTTATCAGTTTTATTGTTGTATCACTATGAAGCACTAAAGATTGCTGTTAAATGTGGCATATAAATAAAGCATCATGTAAAAGCATCAGCTCATACTTCACGTTTTGTTGTTCAATATACATCTATACTGTGATATAATGAGTGTCCCACATTTGTATGTATGGAAATCCACAGCACAGTTCATTTAATAATTATAATAATGTTTTATACCTTGCAGGCATCGTCCAGACCTCTGGTGTCACCCGCACACAGCATGTTGGAAGTTACAGTTCGCCCCGACAGCACAGATGGGACACACCGCTCCTTTGGCCACAGCCGCACATACCCTCTCTTAACACGCTCCGAGTACTCAGCAGAAACTGTGTAAGAGAGTATGTAAATCGACAATTAAAAACCAGAATACTGCCCTCTAGTGGTTATAGCTTAATAAATAAAGCTCTTCTTCTTCTTCTTCTTCTTCTTAATCAGGTCTTATCTTATTGTTTACAGTAACAACACACATCCACAAGTTACTCACATTCAGACTCTTTGCCATAGCCGGAGATCTCACACTCGGTCCAGTCCGGCAGGTCCAACCCCCGCTCGGGCAGACACGCGGGGAAGACCTCGGGAGCGTTTACAGCACACATGCCAATGTCTGTATTTAGCTTCAGGAGAGCTGCAAGTGGAAAGTGACCATAGGAAAGTCAAGGCAATGCGCGTGGATAAAGTGGTATGATGAAAGGTTTTTATAGACTATGCCTCCCACGAAAGGTTCCATATGAACAGTTTGTTTAAAGCATCATAATAGCTTTGTTCATGACGTACTCACTTAAAGTATTTTCAATAACTAAATACTTTTATTTTAATGTTAACTTGCATGATTACTTACCAATGTCATTATCAAACGTTTCATTGTCAAACTTCTCATGTATCCAGTACTTTTCAACGTTGAATATTTGCTCACTACTCGAGTTCTGTTTGCGAAATGTTCTCCCCAAAATCACCTCCAGTTTCTCAGCTTTGGCACTAAAACATGACATATACGTTAGATTTCTGTGACTGAAATAGAACACAATATAGCTGGTGATATACATGTGAGAGCGGCCCTACTTGTCTTCAAAGCAGTGTGCAGCAGAGAGGACCCAGCAGGAGTCAATGAGGACACCTCCGCATCGATGAAAGTGTTTCTTGTGGCGAGCCTGATAAACATTAATAACTGCTTGCCACGGCTGCTCCGTGATGTCACTTTCTCTGCCTCCGAACATCCTGAAGACCGGGCGATTCAGGGTGTTGTCCAAGCGCTCCCCACATGTCGCTACGGAGAGAAAACAGAGACTGTTAAACTTGTATGTTACATTTATGGTGATTTTAAAAGTTGTAATGGATACCTCTGTTATTGTTGTTGGAGGTGGGTGCTCGAGGGCCAAGAGTGGTAATGATAGCTGGACGTTTTGCTGTAAAGAAATGAAAAATAAACCAAATGTAAGTTTTATTTAATCCTCGTAGCAACATGAGCAATACAGCCACAAAATGTCCGTAAAAGAACTACGAAGAAGAAACTAACCACATTTAGGAATATTGCAGCGCTCCCAGATCAGCTGCATGTTCTTGTATGTGTGGCACCATGGGCCCACATCACCGTCCGGATTCCTGTGGGCACAAGAAAATAATTAAACACAATATTTAGATACAAGTGGCAATCGTTATGCATCTGTAACACTTTAGATTACTGACCACTACTTACTGTGTACTAAAAAGGTAATTACTCTAAACTTTCCATGTAGTACCAAGATATTTACACCCCTATTACTGTAATTACTCTGTAATAACATACTTACAACATACTAACAGGGTAACTACAAAATAAGTACTCAATACTTTTCATGTAAAACCAAGATAGCTACACCACTATTACTGTAATAACAGTGTATTGTCAGTTATTTTCCAGGTTGTACCACTACATACTATGTCGTAATGAGGTAACTACAAAGTATTTACTCTATACTTCTCATATATTTCTAAAATAGTTACACTCTTATTACTGTATTTACACTTTAATGACAGATATTTTTAAGTTTGTTCCATGACATACTATGTACTAATGGATATTCAATCAATCAATCCATCAATTTATATTAGTAACGCCCAATACCACAACAGGAGTCGTCTCAGAGGACGGCACAGACAAAAACAAATCAATATCAGACATCAAGGATGATCAAAATAAGTCACACAAATGAATGTCACACACAAATGAAATGTCTCAACCAGATAAGTAAATTGCTTAGAGTAACAAGCTTAGAGTATCCCACATCCTTAGACCTTCCTCTTAAGGTTGAGGTTAGATATTGACTACTACTACGAGTAACTATATTTAAAATACAACATAACAAGCGTGCCATTTCATCATTCACTGACGAAGCTCTTTGGATAAAGAGCGAAACGTCCTACACTTCAACTACAGAGTACAGATAAAGACTGAAGAATCTTTGCACATGATACTTATTTCGTAGTTACCTTGTTAGTACATAGTATGTAGTGGTCCAATACCAGATATAAGTATGTTTTTACAGAGTAATTACAGTAATAGGAGTGTAAATATCTTGGTATTACATCATGGAAAGTTTAGAGTAATTACCTTGTTAGTACACGGTATGCAGTGGTCAGTAAGTGTTGCCCACAACTGTGCTTAGTGCTTACCTGCAAAAATTGTGGCCAGACAGTCCCAACTCAAGAGCGTCAGACCTCCACGCATTGTACAATTTTCGCCTGAGAACATTGGAGTCCCAAGGAAGGCAACGAGAGCCACTTCTTGTCGCTGCCACTGTGCCTCTGTAATACTGACCGGAGCCCAGAACGCACCCTTTATCTGCGCAAGTAATAGGATGTGTTATACAAGCTGTTGTGTTAGCATCAGATCTGTCACAATATTAGTTATGTTTGGATTGGTATACCTTCTGGACACTTTGGTACTGAACAAAACTCCCACGCCACCTGTGAGCTTCTATACACATAACACCAGGGAGTGCTATCACCATCAGGATTCCTATAGGATGAAACACGTGTTACTCCCAACAGGTGGACCAGTGATCTGAGGCCGGGGGTTTAGACAATAGACCCTTGTGTTAGTAAGGGCTGATAGCAACATACCTGCAGTGATTGTGGTTTCCCAGTCCCAGGCTGCTGGCGTCTTTCTTCCTGGCCGTGAAGTGCCTCCCCCTCAGTGAAGTGGAGTTCCAGTTTATGCATTCAGCGCCTGAGTGACTGATGCTCCAGGTGCCACGATAACCCTCCCCCTGTCCAGTGGCACACCGCTCATTGGTATCTATACAAAGAGACAAAGTTGTCACGCAAAGAACACAGATGCACGTTTTATCATGAATTATAACTGTCATAAAGGATCATTTCATTAGTTTCTGTATTATTATGACAAGAAAAACAATTGTACTGTAAATGTAATACTTCCCAATTAGAATTTATAACACATCCTGCAATCAGACTTTCTGAGTCTAGGCCTGGGAGGAAGCTAATTACTCAATGAAACCACTCGGTTGTGACTTGGTGGGTTTATCCATTTTGGTGGGTGGAGTGTCCCCAAGACCACAGAAACAACACTCATATTCCCCGAGGTTTATGACTTTCTACCTCAGTCCAAGTTTCAGACACAAAGAGAGCCAGAACATTGTTGGAAGCATCATTATTTGCACTGGTGGAAGAAGTATTCGATTTTCAGACTTAAGTAAAAGCCATGAGCAACAAATTTATGTGAGTAATAGTAAAATTATACTTACAGTATTTACAGTACAATTACAGTAAAAAGTGTAAAAGTATCCACTTTCAAATGTACTTTATGAAGCTATTAAAAATGCAGTGGTGGAAAGTAACAAAGTAAAAAGTATACATTTTAGGTACTTTTACTTTACTAAACACAATTTTAGGATGAATACTTTCTACTTTACATTTTAGAGCCTGCATCTGTACTTTCTACTTCACTATAGTTTTAAAATTGGGTTTAGAGTAAAAGTATTTAAAAGTAAAAGTATTTTATTTTCAAAGTGACCTCTCTGATGAACTGGTTTAGTCCCAGTTTAGACCTAGTTTAGTCCTATTTTAATCCTGGTTTAGACCTTGCTTAGTCCCGGTTTAGACCTTGTTTAGTCCTAGTTTAGACCTTGTTTAGTCCTGGTTTAGTCCTAGTTTAGACCTTGTTTAGTCCTAGTTTAGACCTTGTTTTCGTCCTAGTTTAGACCTGGTTTAATCCTGGTATAGACCTGGTTTAGTCCTGACCTGAGCTAGTGGTTTACCCGTTTAGACCTGGTTAAATAAAATCCTACAGATTAAACTCTCTCAAAATACTTTTACTTTTTACTTATAAAGTACATTTTACAGTAGATATTTTTGCACTTTTACGTAAGTAGAAATTTAATCTGATACTTTTACTTTTACTTCTGATAAGAACAACTTTACAAAAGCTTTAGATTCACCGACTTTCACAGTAAAAATACTTCTGTTTAAACCACTATTTACTTGAGTTCAAAATTATAGTGGAGTATTAAGTACAAATAGCTCCTCTAAAATGTAGTATTCAACTCCTCAGTGCAACATGAATGCTTTCACTGGTTAAAAATATGTACATTTGCTCTGCCTGATGGGTCAATTATGAAAATGAATTCTCCATACTGTGTGGTATAAGGGACTGGGCAGACTTACTGATCTCACACTGAGATCCACTGAAGCCCGGGGGACACTGGCAGATGTAGTCGGAGGTGTACACTGCCTCTTTGCAAGTCCCTCCATTATAGCAGCGAGACACGTAGCAGTCTGCAGAAGAAAAATGGGTATTTAGTCATGTTGACTACAGTCATGGACCATAACAACTGGGAAGCATTTCATGACTAAGATCTTTTGGAAACATAATTTTTCTAGGTCAATGTGTCACATGGTGTAGAGACACACAAACGCATCTGTTTTAGATCCAAGTCAAACCAGGAACATATCACATCATATCAGACGTTTTTCATCTGATATCACTGAGTTGTCAATTTTCCACTTGAAGAAGGCTAACATTAAGAAAAACACAGTCTACAGCCCGAACTGTTGGTCAAAATGTGGTTGTAATTTGTCTGAGGGAGGAGCAATCCTGTCTCACAGAATTCGTCAATGGGGGTGAAAATGCGTACAAGGGCTGGTCTGGCAGAAGAATTTCAAACAATCCTAGACTAAAATACACACACTTAAAACACAGAAACCCCACAGCTGTTCAGCTGGATGCACTGGAATAACAGAGATTTGGCCATATAAGCCAGGTTGACCAACAGAAAATAATCAAATGAGGTTGTGAAGGTGAGTTTAAGTGTATTCATAAAAAGACTCAGAAGGTCAGAAAGGACAAGCAAACAAGAGATTTAGTTCAAGCAGAAACTAGCATGAAGACTACGTTGTAGCCTAAAAGCAAAGAGTACGATTATGTCAAACTCACTGATGACGGGCACAACGTGACAAAATTCTCGTCCTGTCATCGAACAATGACAATACTCCACACGCTGTCCCTTCCACCGAAGCCACGTATCACCAAATCTATGAACTGCTGAAGTCTCACTATCCACACACTGGACTGAAGACACATATAAGACACACGAGTGAGCAGACAAACAATAACTAATCAATACACAATTGTAGTGACATGTACATGCAGTAACAAACTCATGCAGTAGTGAACATTTACACGTGGGATGAAACACACAGGACTAAAGAGGAAAGAGTGACGGAGTGATGGAGCAAGAGACAAACGTGTGGGGCTCACAGGTGGTGTCAAAGGAAGATGAAGACTTCTGAACATGAATAATGACAAGCCTCCGTCTAGGTGGATGCCGCTCTGGCTCACCTATAAAACGAGTTCCACGCTTTGAGCGTAAGAGTTTCACCTGCGCATAAAGAGTCACGTCTAAAGTTTTTCTTTTGGACAATCATCTTAAGACAATTAAAATATTGTAGTACTTACATTGTCAGCAGAGCTGTAGCAGAGAGCACACAGTGCCAGAATTAGGCCGAGAGCTGACTTCATGGTTAATAAAAGATGTCCTCAATAGCTGCAAACCAGACAAATAAGTTTGTTCTTTTCATGAATGTCAAAGAAAGGAATTGTGCATATAATAAAAATGCAGTACATTTTTATATGGAATTTGCGATGGGTATACAAACCAACATGACCTTATCCTGCTGTAATAATACATTGTTACGCATCAAGTTTTACACAGTTGTTTTAAGAGTGTTCACAGACAATGTACAATTTTTGTACAGCTTCCTTCCTGGAGGAACCCTCCACTTGTTTCTGTCATGTATTCTTTAAGTGAGGAAAAGCAATGGGAGGAAATGGGTGGGATAATGGTGGGTGTACAGTATTTAGGAGATTAGATCTTATTTGGCTTCTAACAGTAAAATAAATGTGTTACATAGTCTATCCTTTTGGTGATTTACAATGGCTGATTTACATACACATGACTTTGAAAGGCTCCTAATGCATAAAGCCTGAATATAAATCAGAGCCAGTCCTGTTGCTCATGTGTGAGTAAACATGAGTCATAAAGAACGCGTTGGTTTGGGGAAGGAGAATGAGTAGACTGAGAAAAGAAAGAAGAAAAGAAAGCAAGACATTGAGAAAAAGGGAAAGAGTTGATTTTTAAATAACTATGAGGAACTTCTTCAGACAGATCATGCGAGAGCCTGAAATGTAGCAATGTATTGTTGATGGGCCACTATCACATCCTATTCATATGCCCCGCTTACAGGTGGCTGCTTCCTCACTGATTCACCTCCTGTGGTCACCTCATCTAATAAAACACCACTGTGTTTTCTTTTACATAGATCAGAGGGGAAAAGAGCTGTGCTAGCAGCTGCACACACAGCAACATACAACAATATGCCCAGGAACGTGGAGCTAATCTGCCCTTCTGCGCACAGAGAGTTACTGTTCATCATTGTTCAGAAGAACAACAGCCTCTCTTGACTTCACAATTCACAGACGCTCACCATCAGGGAACTGGTGGTATTCCTTATGAATTTGTTCTTATTGAGACCAGAGAATCTTTTCTGTATGTCTATCCCTGACTGGCCCCTTTGAGCCTGACAACAACAGGCCGTTTCTTTTATGTGCCCTTTGTGCAGCTGTGAAGGCCTGGCCTCTTTGTCAGCTCTAACATGTGTTTCCTGACTGTCACTGCTGCAGGAAACATACACATATCAACACATCCATAGGCCACATGTACATCAGACAGAAACTCATGCTCTCCACCCACTTTAATGTGTGTGGTATCTGACATACAGACTTACAGAGGCCTTGTTTGAAAGCACACAACCCTTCATTAGATTATTCCACAATGGTGTATGCTGAGTCTGCTTTTGTGGGCTCTCTTACAATTTTGCCATTTTAATGCACAGTCTTGTCGAACAATGTTTATGTTAATGTGTCGCTTAATGAAATATACGCATTCATAAATTATATTATAAATAATAAGCATATATGGTTTTCAGTTCATTTTGCAGTTTCTAACTTCTGTTATTTACTGTATATCATTCTTTGTGTGCTGTCATGCACTTACAGCACTGACCAGCTGGCTGACTTAGCCACAACTTGGGTTTCTTGGACTATTAGCAGGTATGTGTAATGATGATGTTGTGAAGTGAGCGGTGAGACATTCTTGTTTTCCAGTAATAAGACCAAAAGTCAAGTCAAATATGACTTTGAAATACCTGCATCTGTCTGTGAACAGTTTAACTTCTTCTTGTTGCCGCTGCCATAATGTGAACTGTTATATATGAACAGTCAAGAGAGTGGACTGGTCGAGGAAATACCTATGATCAACACATAGTAACCTACATCCTCAATACACCTGCAGTAACTTGCACTTCTAACACAGCAAAACAATAAATAATCAGTTTTGGGAAAGTTACTTTCAAATTGTAATACATTCTACACTCTCTCATGTTTTGTTTTGATGACTTTAGATACACAAGCCTCTGAAAGCGTACTTCTACTAGTCTGATGTCATGTTCTTACTCACAGCCACCTAAGTTACAAGCAGTGATGTCACGCCAGTAAGCCTCTTATCGAGTATGATTCATTCCTGACTGATTGCGTGTATCAATTAAAAAAGGACAGGTATGATACCCCCGTTGTGGCAAATCCAAAAATGTAATCCCAGTTAAAGTACCTCACAGGTTAACAAGATGAAAGCTGTGAGAGAAAAGCAAGTATTCCTGAGAGGTCAGCAGAAAGATAGTGAGTACTGCTTAGTCATCCTATTTTCCTGGACTGCAAAAGTACAGCTGAAAGGAGACACCATAATGGGCATCATGATGGGACAGTGGGAGATGATACTGTAAGGACTTAGACTAAAGGACAACAATGTTTGCTAAAAGCGAATGTGATGAAAGTATATTTAAATAATGACACAAAATTATTTAGTTTAGGGATGTTCATTGTGTCTAAAATTATTTAAATCACAAAGTTGTTCTTTGGGATTGATAACATTTCTCAGACAAAATACATTTAAAAAGAAATTAGCAAAACAGAAAAAATAGTCTATAGTATCCACAAACAGGTCCTCTAAATGAGCCATCTATTTTGCTCCATACAGTATATCCTACAGGTGTCTCGTGAGGGCTCATCAGTCATTCGTGTAGTAGGGTGTCATTTAATTACCCGATAAATTACACAATACAAATAAAATCACTTTTGAAAACTGAATTAATTTAAATAAAAGATGTAGATCTAATAAGATATCCAATGTTTTTTTCCCAACACGATGTGGGCTGCACAATTCATGCATAATGAAACAAAGTTCTCACCTCAAACAACGGCCAGACGCGGTGACTGGTCTCGGTTTGCCAACACAGTGCTCTCTCCAAGGTTTTATGTCAGTCTCCTGGGCTCCTTTTGCGCGCACGATTAGGGAGGACTGCAGCGGGCTGTATCAGCGCGGAGGGGGCAAAGATACTCAGAGTGGGCGGGGCCAGCGTCAGGAACGGGGCTGTCCCGTGTACAGTCAACATCCAGTCATGTCCTCTTTCTTCTAAATTTACTTTTTATGCAAAATTCCCTGTTGACGGCATTAATAGAGATACAAAATATCTTAAAATAGATCATTTAAAACATTGCGGATCATTGGTACCACGCATAAAGAAAATAACTCTAGGGCAATGGAGGAGATTTTGCCTCTACTCTACTCCAAGCTATTGTATAGATATGAGATATCATTTTAGTATTCCAATATCATTTCAAATCCAAAAGCAGGGCCGGCCCAGCCCAAGTAGCTGCTTAGTGCCCCGAGACCACCATGGAGCCCCCAATAGTGCATACATTTACCGGTGCCTCATAAATTTCCCTCAAATGTCAAATGGCTCCTCATATCTAGTACATTGCAAAAGTAATCTAGAATTTTTCTTAAACTTAGTATACTTGTATTCTTGTTTGAGAAACGAATTTCAAGAAATATGCCAACAACAGTAAATGAATATTGTTTTCCAGTATAATCTTACTCCACAGGCAGAATACTTGAAATTAGTTGTTCAAATCTAGGGCCAATTTACAAATTTTAAGGAAAGATTGAAGGGTGGCAGAATTGACTCTATGTGTCATTTATGTGAATCCAAAATGAAATGGAAGTTGCAAGGGCCCCATGACATCATTCCGGTTAGGGCCCCATGAATGATTGGGCCGGCCCTGTCCATGATGAGCTCACAATATGATTATTAAATTTTGATTTAATTGTTATGATGGAGGAGAGCGGGGGCTGATCTTGGGCTGCAACTCAAATTCCCAGAACAGATTGCCATGACATCCCTTCGCCCAGACATCGTAATCTGGTCCAATTCCACAAAGTGTGTCATCATGGGAGAATTAACTGTACAATGGGAAGATGGGATTGAGGCAGCGTTTCAACGGAAAAGAGAGAAGTACGCTGAGCTGGTCTCCTCATGCCGACATGCTGGGTGGAAAGCATGCATCTTTCCAGTAGAAGTTGGCTGCAGAGGCTTCACTGGAAGCTCCGCCCAGCGGTTTCTTAAGACCTTAGGTATTAGAGGACCCAGCCTACGGAAGGCCATAAAAGACCTGGCAGAGGAAGCAGAGCAAGGCGGTTTTTGGCTCTGGCTACGCAGGAAAGATAAGACGTGGGGGAAAGACGGATTCCTAGGACAGCTGCAAGGGGCAGTAGGGAGACGTCCCCACTGCTGCTCCACCACCCCGAGATGTTCTGGGATTAAAGGAGCGAAACATCTATAAAGGTTGGCTCCCGGCTGATGACCTTGCAGCTGTCTAAATGGCACTGGCGGAAGTGCGTCAAGCAAGAATGCTATGCAGGTGATGACACCTGTGCTCACATCATATAATTCTTCCGATTTTTTTAGATTTTCAGTTGATGGGCTTGGCTACCAATTTAAAAAGGGATACATAATTAAAACATTTTCAAACTCTAATGATATAACTTTAGATTGGAGTTAAAGGCTGTGTATCCTGTGAAAACATAACCAAATCCCTCTTTTAATGACACCCAGCTCAGTGCAGCTGCAGCAGTCCTCTGTCGGATCTCTCCATAATTGGTATACACTGGAATGTTTGTAAACGCCCTCAATCAGATGACCTACATCACACAGAAAAAGGATGGCAGTGGGTTTTGTTTCACATATGTAGGCTAATAAAAAGGATGTGACACCCAACACCCATCGTAATGAGTTCCTCTGTGGCCTATTTATTTATCCTGAACAATAATAAGAGCAGAAACAAGCACTTTGACATTTTGAATGAAAATCAGTAGTGTCTAAATGACAAAGTGGAGCAAGTACTATTACAAGTTCATGTGTGATGTTCAGTCCGATGTAAAAAAAAAAAAAAAAAAACAACTGCATGAACAACTGCATTTCAAATACTTATACCATACCATGCGACATCCAGTGGTGGAAGAAGTATTCAGTATTCTTACTTGAGTAAAAGTGCAGATACAGGAGCAAGAAGTAAAAGTATTTGATTAAATTCCTACTTAAGTAAAAGTATAAAAGTATCCACTGTAAAAAGTACTAAGTAAGAAGTAAGAGTTTAATGTGGCATAGTAAACCTGGACTAAAGCCAGGACTAAACCAGGTCTAAACCAGGACTAAACTAGGACTAAACCAGGTCTAAACTGGGACTAAACCAGGTCTAAATCAAGACTAAACCAGGACTAAAACAGGTTTAAATCAAGACTAAATTAGGACCAGACCAGGTCTAAACTGGGACTAAACCAGGTCTAAACCAGGTCTAAATCAGGACTAAACCAGGTCTAAACTGGGACTAAACCAGGTCTAAATCAAGTCTAAACCAGGACTAAAACAATTTTAAAACAGGTCTAAATCAAGAATAAATTAGGACTAGACCAGGACTAAACTAGGACTAAACCAGGGCTAAACTAGGACTAAACCAGGGCTAAACTAGGACTAAACCAGGGCTAAACTAGGACTAAATCAGGGCTAAACTAGGACTAAATCAGG
>OMNZ01090069.1:0-11874 GCA_900303255.1 Lesueurigobius sanzi | reverse complement strand
CCCAGAATATTGTTGAAAATTATTGTTGAAAATTTATGGTGTGATTTAAAGCGGGCGGTCCATGCTCGGAAACCATCAAACCTGACTGAACTGGAGATGATCTGTAAAGAAGAATGGTCCAAAATACCTTCTACCAGAATCCAGACCCTAATTGGAAGCTAAAGGAAGCGTTTAGAGGCTGTTATTTCTGAAAAAGGAGGATGCACAAAATATTGAGTGATTTTTCTTTTGTGGTGCCTAAATTTATGCACATGCCTAATTTTGTTTAAATAATTCTTGCACACTTTCTGTAAATCATATAAACTTTATTTCACTTCTCAAATATCACTGTGTTTGTCTCCTATATGATATATTTAACTGGAATTTTTTATACAAACAACCAATGATTTATAAAGGAAAATCATGAAAATTTACAGGGGTGCCACTGTACATCAGCCTCTTTTACAGGTAATTACAGTCTGCTGTCATTTCCTGCAGGTACAGTATCTCTCATGTACAGCTTTCCATTGAGTTTAGAATTAAATTTAAAATCCTCCTCCTCACATATAAGGCTATAAAAGGAAATGATTGTGCCATATCAGCCAATCAGAATGCTTCACTCTCAAAATGCAGAACTACTGGTGATTCCAGTTATTGTGGTCTTTAAAACCACAATAGGAAAAAGAGCCTTTAGCTTCAGGCTCCGTTTCTATGGAATCCGTCTCATGTTAAAAAAGCAGACACCGTCCCCATTTTTAAGACTAGGTTCAAAACGTTTCTTTTCGAAAAGGCTTATAGTCAGGTCAGCTAGGCTCAGTACTAAACCTACAGCATATGCAAGGCTGCTATAGGAGCTAAAATGCTGGGGGAAGTATGGCACATTGAGCCCTATCCTCTCGTTTTCCTTACTGTATGAATTATGCTGCAATATTTAGGTCTACCTGCACATTTTCCTTCTGTTCATTGCTATTCACATTGTGTCCTCTTTTTCTCTCTTACTCCGGCGGCGAGTTTCCCGGGCTTTTGAAGACCCGAACAACTGCCGTCACCGTGGGATGGGACAGCATTCGTGGGACCAGACGGCGTCGGCCGCGCCTACTCTTCGTGTTAAGCACTGCTGCGGGACTCTTGTCTACCCGGGGACGTTTTCCCGTCCAAGGGGGATGGATCCTTCTTCTAAATTGGTTCCCTTCGAGGTTTCCTAACTTTTTCCCATGAGGTTTTTAGGGTTTTTTCCTCGCATGGAGGAAGGTCTAAGGATGGGGGGAAGCTTGTAACTCTAAGTGATTTACTTATTTACAGGACAATACATCTGGTTGTGACATTTCATTCGTGTGTGACATTCATTAGTGTGTGACTTATTTTGATCATTATTGATGTCTGATATTGATTTGTTTTGGTCCATACCGACCTTTGAGATGACTTCTGTTATGATATTGGGCGTTACAAAATTAAATTGATTGATTGATTGATTAAGTAAAACTTCTAAACCTGTTTGCTCGGGGTCTGAAGAAATAATTTTGAATTGAGAAGCTGGCAGCTGTCCCAACTTGTTTGTAGCTATCAGCAGAGCTCCCACACATTCCATACGTAAACGTTCAGAGAGCAAAGCTGTATAAAGGCAGTACATTTTTCTATCTGTATCAATGAATATCAATAGATATTAACTCTTTTTTACCACACTCCATCAAACCGAATAGCAACAACTGAACATGACTGTGTTAAGCCTTGCCACTGTGGGTGTTTTTTATTTGCAACTGACTCTCCTCCAAGTTAGATTTCATCCCTGGGAGACAAAATAATAAATGAAACCTGAAAGCCACGTAATGAATACTCAAAACCTGCACAACTATGGCTGAGGACAATAGAATCAGTTGGCAGTCATTGGTCTTTTCATGCATATATGTACTATCTTTATTTTTTATTATTATTACTATTACCTGTTATATTCTTCTTTGATGGCACTTTTCCTGACTTTTTGCACCCCCCTGTGTGATCCTGTCCTAAGAGCTGTTGTGACAAGTAAATTTCTCCATTGTGAGATCAATAAAGAACTATCTTATCTTATATCAATATGAACTTTGCACTTTACTTCATATTTATAAAATAAAAGAAAAATGTATCAACAGAACAAACAAATTCATTTAGGAGTGGTCTGAAACTTTGGGCACCCACTGCATTTTCAGCCTAAGCAGTGTGGTGCTTACTTCATATAGAGATCCCTTGGTGATGTATATCTCATGAATGGCGCCCAGTGGGATCCAGATGATTGACACCAGAGAGACTCCCCAGCCCACACCGTCAGCCCAGGATGGGTATTTATATTTCCCATAACGCACCGGAGTGTACTGGACAATACTGGACACCAGGATACACTGCGGATACACAAATGGCATTAAACATACAGCAGCTGTTTTAATACTGATTGTATTCAGGCAGCTACAGTAAAGTCTTACGAGGACCAACACCGGACAGAGAAACCACCAGCACACACGGAAGTATATGTTTGGAGACCTCCCAAGCATTCTCTTGACCATTAGAGAGATCCGTGGGGATCCTATTGTTAGATAGTTGGAGAGATTCATTAAGAACCATAGAAAGAACTGAGAATCAAAACGTTAATTTAATTTACCAAATAACCAGCAGGCGGCCACAACTTCAAAAAAGGCAAGAAACATGAGTGAAACCACAGCCGTGTAATGGTCCATGAGCTGAAACACATAGATACCTCCCTGTAACACGAAACATGACAATAATAATTAGTGCCAGTATTATGAATAGTATTAGTATGACTTTTGAATGAATATGCTGGACCTTAGTAATATGAGGAAGCCCCAGTATAAAACAGAGCAGGCACACAAGTAAAGCCAGAAGCTCCTCTCTCTTCAAAAACTGCAGAATTTTGGTCCCAAATTCATCCTTTAAGAAGGTTATGGCGACTTCAACTGTGGCAAACTAGAAAAACATAAAGGAAAAGTGTGAGATAAACAAAAGACCTTTCCAGGAGTAAAAAAAAAAAAAAACAAGACAAAACATGTGTAATAATATATTTGATAATAATTAAACATCAAACCTGGCTGTCAAGGCCTAGACACAGGAGCATAATGAAGAAGAGAGGAGCCCAGAGCTGGAATAACGGCATGGTGGAGATGACTTCAGGATACACCACAAAAACTAAACCAGGACCTAAATATTTAATAAAGAAAGCAAACTTATTGAAGGCAATATTTTTACACATACACTTGCCTTGTACCTTTCCACTACATACTACTTCTATTCAAATGACAATTGTCACACGGTCGGATCATATTTCACATGCCACATATACAGACAATGACTGGTTACTTGCTGTAGTCGTTAAATAATAAATGGTACAGGAAGATACTGGAAACAAAGCCGGTCAGCAGACGCCTATATGGACAATGTGAGTGGTAGTTAAAGACAATTGGCCAACATTTTCACTTCTGGAGCCTAGCGTGTATGCTTGGAGGCAACATTTGTCAAGAGTAAATAAACAGCCAATGATCGCTCGATAATAGAACAGCAGAAACCATGTTCATTATTCTGGTGGACTCTGCATACACATTTTCAAAATGTAATAAGTTAGTAGTTAACTGCTCAACACTCACCATCTGTGGCTATGTTGTCCACTGGAAGGTTATGGATGTGTGCCATGTACCCAATGGCAGAAAAGATCACAAACCCAGCCAGGATACTTGTGAAACTGTTTGTCATTGATACAATTAGAACATCCCTGGGAAAAGAAGATGAAATTCAACAATCTTAAGAGTTAAAAGGTCTTTATACCTTATGACGTTCTGGCTAAATACCTATGAATAAACATTTACAATGCAGCAGGATTTAGCGCAGGCTTCACGAAAATGATACAGGATCAGACGGGGGAGAGGATGAGGATGAACGAGCAGCCTCTTGCACTTTTTATCTGCTGTTGTGGATTTTTGTAAGTAGGGTATAGAGAAAACCAAGAGAATGTTGTCAAGAATGAAGTGTGTATTTATTACACACTTGATATGGAGAGACAATACATGCCGGCAGAGTGTATCAATGACGCTCTGAGGAAGGTCAGAATGAGACCATATCAGGCAATACATCAAAGATAGACGGAACAACAGGCACTAGAGACATAATGTAAATCAAAATAGGTCAGGTGGCTAATGGCAGATAGGATGTTTACTGTATAGATTGTTCCCCACTTTATCTGACCTCAGAACATTTTTTTTTTATTTTTATGCATGCCTTATAGTTATATCCTTTTATTTATTTTTCCATAGTTTATTATTTATCTTTATTACAAGTTTATCTTTCATGTTGCACGAGAACACCAAAGAAAATTCCTAGTCTGTGAAACCTTCATTGACAATGGCAATAAACTCTATGATGAATGGCCTGACGCCACCTGACAGGTCTATTGCGCCTGACGCCACCTGACAGGTCTATCGGGCCTGACGCCACCTGACAGGTCTATCGCGCCTGACGCCACCTGACAGGTCTATTGCGCCTGACGCCACCTGACAGGTCTATCGGCGCCTGACGCCACCTGACAGGTCTATCCCGCCTGACGCCACCTGACAGGTCTATTGCGCCTGACGCCACCTGACAGGTCTATTGCGCCTGACGCCACCTGACAGGTCTATCGCGCCTGACGCCACCTGACAGGTCTATCGCGCCTGACGCCACCTGACAGGTCTATCAGGCCCTCTGCCGGTGGTTTATGGCTCCAAGCCTAAATACACCTTAAGGTTTAAACCTCTCTTGAATACACCTAGATGAATGTTTGAATGCACTGACCACGGATCTGTGGCCCTTCATGCTGTGTACATGTCAATATGCGGCCCTCAGTGGAAAAGGTTTGGACACCTCTGGTCTAAGATGAGTTATAAGGAAAATCTTGTTTTGTCAAAGTTAGCTTGGAATTTTAAAAGAAGAAAAAACTCCC
Organism: Lesueurigobius sanzi; assembly: GCA_900303255.1. Taxonomy (NCBI): domain Eukaryota; kingdom Metazoa; phylum Chordata; class Actinopteri; order Gobiiformes; family Gobiidae; genus Lesueurigobius; species Lesueurigobius sanzi. The sequence continues at coordinate 6,938 of OMNZ01090069.1, read as the reverse complement.
TCATTTTTTAATGAAAGTATAGACTTCTATCTTCAGTTTGGTAAAGATACAGTATTATACATAACACTGTAGCTCTTTTTCATTAGACCACAACATTTTTATGAAAAAAATGACATAAACTCGAAAGGAGGTTGAGAAAAGTGCTGGCAGGCAAAGAGTTATTGCAAAAGTAAATGCTCATGACCAAGGAGCCAACACTCAAACAAACACTTCTTGTCTTCTCTTATTTCTCTTATTTTTGCCCACAGCACTGAACGGGAAAGATCTGATGCTGTATAATGTATGTGACCCATTTCTTTCCCAGTCACACAAAAAAATCCCACAGAAGTTAAAAAAAAATAATAATAAAAAAAAAAAGTTACCTGAAAATGTTGTTGTTGAACTTGTTGTAACTTGACATCGAAACCATTGAGCCAAACGCAATCCCAATCGAGTTAAACACCTGAGCAGCCGCATTTACCCAAACCTGCCAACATGGAACAATATCATGTCATCATAAAAGTAAACAGATAAAATGTCCCAGCATCAAAACTCTGGGCCTTATTTAGTTAATGTTTGTGCTTTTGTATGTCGGAGAGAATACCAGCCAAACGCTCAAGCCAATGATTTAACTGTGATTCTCAGACTTTTCACAACATTTACCACAATACAGGGAAATCATTTTCAAATCCGTGCATCACTAGGTCAATAAAACAACAAACCCTTCTCCCAACACCATGAATAAAAAACTAAACTAGTCTGTATATCACCAGTGGTACTCGCACTACAGTTTCAGGGGGGAAAAAGCCCTAAATGCTCATTTGTAACATATTTTGAAGCAAAATACACAAATGAAGTATTAGCAACATGACACAAGTTGGACACACACCAAACAAACTTTTGTAAGTTACTCTCTATCAGTTTCAGTGTTTTGATTCACAGCATAGATCACCGTGATATTGGCAATTCTCACCTTAATTTGGAACAGTTTACTCCACACGGGGGTCACAAAGTACCAGATCCCATTGACAGCTCCTGGAAGCTGCACGTTATTGATGAGCAAGGCAAACAGGATGAAGTATGGGAACACAGCGGTGAAATACACAACCTGAGTGACACATACACGGAGAAAGAAATATGTTTAGTAGAAGTGACTTAATCTAGCGAGGTCTAAAAGTAGCATTCTTTTGAGTTAAGTCTTGTTGTGGTATATTTAGTGTAATCTGACCTTTCCAGTGGATTTCACTCCTTTGAATATGCATAAATAGACAATGACCCAGGCAGCTACAAGGCAACCAAACAGCTCCCAGCGCAGCCCACCGGAATCGTTGATGCCGTCCGTCTTTTCGAGAAGCTTATTGCTGCGATGGAAAACACAGAGCACACGCTTACGGCATCGAGACTGACCAGGCGTGTGTTCATATTGTTGAACGAAGGCTCACTCAAAAAACTGCTGGCTGGCCGACTGTAGGTGGGTCACGTTGCCCGGGAATCCGCTGGAACAGTTTTGGACTACGTTCCAAGTGTTGTTGCATGACTGCCATGGGAGAGTGGACCCGAACGAGTTGAAGAGGTAGTATATCGCCCAACTCATGAGCACATTGTAGTAGGTAGAATACACAAAGGAGATAACAACAGTGGCCAGACCAACACCTGCCAAGAAATACCACAAAATGAGACACAAAACGAGACTGGAGAGCATCAATTTCATCGCGGCACATTGATGTCAGTCATGAGCCTGGAATGTATTAATTCGACGTGAACGAGAACGGGAAAATAATATGCTTTTGTACGGAACGGCCATGTGTGGATCTGCCAACTTGAAACGCATTCCCAAGAGTCCAGGTGAAGCCGCCGCCTGTCGTCAGGTCAGCAACGGGAGCAGAGGGGAGTGAACAGGAGAGAACAGAGGCTTTATAAATGATTCTGCCGTTTCACACCTGTTCCAGTGCAGGGTCGGGTTTCGGCTGCAGGTGTGAGTCTCGTGCCTATCCATTTCGCCGGGTGTACTGTACTGTACTATGTCTTCACTACCATGCTGGACCCAGTGCTGGAGTCAAGTCATCATTGTTCAAGTCCAATCGAGCTTTTTTTTGTTGTTAAGTTGATTGAATACTTTTCTTTTTTTCAATTTTCTTAAAACAAAACGAGATTGAAACAAATAAATATCTTTTACAGTATGGATCACGAGACTTAACATAAAATAAATTTCTCCGTAAACAATGAATCAATGCTTTCCATTCCAGGAACATTCCCCTTACATTGCCCTTGCCCTAGATTATGACTCATCAGATTCAACAAGATTGAACTGTTTTGTTTCCTCATTTGCTTTTCTCGGGCTATTCTTTGGCTGCATCCTGATAGCCTAGTGGGTACAAGCTGCTGCAGTCTTGGCTCATTTGCTGAAGTATAGGCATAGGCAAAGATTCTTGAGCGGTCATCTGTACTCTGTAGTTGAAGTGTAGTATGTTTCTCTCTTCATCTGGAGCACTTCGTCAGCGGCACTGAGGAATCCTAGACACAGGCGGACTTGATATGCACCACTGGGAGGGGTTTACTCGTTTTGGTCCCACCCCTCAAAAGGCTATTCTCACCTAAAGAAAACAACTCTTTTTTGCTAGTTGCGACCCTACTCACACTTGACCACCGCTCGTCACCTGTCTATTGTTCTGCTCTGTGCTCCGTCTCAGCCTCATTAATATGATAGCAAGCTCCAGGTTTCGGGCGAAGGGGACTGCTGTAAACAGGAGCCAGGTTGAAACAAAGACCTCTATTTCTGTTCTTTGAAGGATTTTGTATCTAAGTTCACTCCTTGCTCACACCATCTTCTTTCTGTGGCTAAAAACGTAACTTCACTGTCCTCACAGGAGTGATTGGCGGCTTCAAGATGTACTGTTCATGATACAGAAAGTAATGTTCGCTCTCAAAGAATGTCGCATAACAACTTCATACAGTCCCACAGAGTTACATAATTGGTTGATAGGATTTGATGAAGATTAGATGAAGTAACATTGCTAAATCCATTATGAATGCTTATCTGCCTGCCAATGAAGCGCTGCCAAGTTCAGTGTTTTGAAGTGGTGGTTATTTGCACAGAGGTGGTGGTGGAATGCCACGGTCCAACAGATTGAGTATCAACAAAGACAGAACCGATTACCGACTTCCGTGATTGAATAACTAACTAAATCTGTAAATTGCGCAAGGGAACTTGTTCCACATCTTCACATCAGACCCAGTGGTCCCCAGCCCAAAGTGGATCAAGGAGTTAGACAATAATTTTGATTGATGAATGACAGCATGCTGTTAAATAGTGACAGATTGTACATGACTGTGGCACTGACGGTCACAGGGAGATTACAAGTGAATCAGTCAAAAAAACAGAGGAAAACTACCTGCTTTTGGCCCTTGATTAGCACAGAGCATAAACCAGGAAGAAATGAGCGATAATTCAATGGGAAGATGTTTTGACCGGGTAGAGAATCTCTGTCTTTGAAAAGATAAGAAACACTTTGGAGAGCATCTTGACATTAGAATAAGAATAACAGTTTGCAATTCCTAAAAAATGTTTTTCTTTCGATGGCTGGGGTCTTGTCGTTTGACTTTTGAGACGTCCTTAACAGAATAAGTAAGGCAGCAAGGTTTTTTCTTTTACCTTTATTTAAACAGTCACAGAGGATATGTATAATGGAATAAAATGTTTCTTTAAAGGGACTATACCTGATTTTTTCCTAGTAGTGGAATGACATTTTTTTCCTTTTTTAGTATATTGCAAACTCAGACATTTCTGGATATAAGGCATTTATTGTCAATTTGTCATGAGTTTGCAGGCTGGTTTTCTTGCATTTCTGTGACTATGACCCTAAAATGTGGCCCTGCCAGTTGTGAAATGTGGTTATACAGGGATCTCTAAGAAGAAACAAGATTTTTGAAATGTGTGAGGAAAGTTAGGAATGAGTTTGGACTACAACTATCAATTTATTTTACTCGCTCCCTCTTCCATTATTATTTAAAAATCAGGTATAGTGCCTTTAATAATGTGATACAGAGATATGCCATACTTTTATTCAAACAAATTGACAAGTCCCCATCCATCCTCATATGGAATAATTACTTAGTCATGATGCACAAAAAGTATATTTTGACATTTAGTTTATTTTCTTAAAAGTCTAAAGAATTCTATTTTCAGAAAATGTACAAATTTCATAAATACATGTGGTGATCCAAATCGTAATGATTGGAAAGAAAGTGAGAGGTTTAGATCTTGAATTGAGGTTTTATCATAGCACAAGATGCAAATAATATAGAGATATTTCTATATGAAGAGTTCCTTTGCAAAAGCAGATATCTTTATTTTTAATCTTTTTGCTAATTAGTTTTAGATTTTTATCCCTGAATCAATAACAAGTTATTTTTATTTTTGGTGTGTTAAATAGATCTGGTCATTAAAAACATGTATTTTTTATCAATGGCGCTTATCTGTTTTTGCAATTGAATTCTTCATATATCTCCTACTTTTCTACTACTTTTTGGCTTGTCATTATTGATTAAATTCATATTCTATGTGGATTTGTTCATGTACATGCAGACGACTCTCAGGCCAAGCTTACCTTTTAATAGCGGACATATTTTGGCAAAAGCATGCACTGGTCCTAAGCGGGTGTACTGCCCAAGTGTGAACTCCATGAAGAGTAGAGGAATGCCACACAGGATTACCATTATTAGATATGGGATCATGAAGGCTCCTGCAGCAAAGCAAAGGGTATAAATATACAACATTTAAACAACACAATAAAAAGTGTGGTGTGGATGCAAAAATACATTCAATGGAATGTTGTATAAGTATCTAAAATTGTTTAGCATTAGCAGCTACCACCAAAATATGATACATTATGATTAGGCCTATTTGTCTATTTTAAAAGGACATAATACCTATTATTTTTGTGTATATTAATTGTGTTTGTCATGACTTAAAATAATAGCCTTTATAACAAAGCACATTCCTTTAGAGAGGAGGACTGGATTGAAGTGTTGCTCATACAGACAAAGGCTGTATGAGCTCTGACGTGATGTAGTAATGTTTATGCTGTAGTCTTTTCAAATATCATCCACTGGACTGGGTTGTGTTGAAGAGTCTTTCTTCAGAGCTTTCTTCTCCCTCTTGAAGACAGATTGTATATATACGACAAGTAAACACACAAGCCCATTTAAACTGGCTTATGAACTGTAAAAACACAGAGGAGCCCTTTCCTGGCACTTCATGGCATCAGCATACTGACCTATGAATACATCAAAACAGGTCACCTACTAGGCTATATGTTTTCCATGAGAAAAAAAAGTTTAAACACTCAAAAAGTAAGTTTGTTCAGCCTCTAATAAGGACTTCATAGGCAACATTTCTTCAGTCTTCATCTGTACTCTTTAATAGTGGGTTTAGACATTTGTGAAAGCTTGTGCTTAGTCTATATCTTTTGGTTGCTCTGGTAGATTTGCTGAGTCATTCTGGTCTTGGTATATCCTGAACTAGCTATATCTAAAATTGTGGTTTCATAGCCTCAAAAAAGAACTTCCAAGTAATCTGTAGGTAATTATTAATCAGTCATCAGAGTCAGTTATGTCCACAGCTATTTGGATTTGTTTAGAAGGTAATTAGAGATTATTTTTATGCTCGTATTAGATCTGTTGAGATCAGATAAGCCACAATAGCTGTTGTGTTATTCGGCAGTTTATGATACCCATGTCTTATTATCATTAAAGCGCAGGAGACCTATATAGTCCTAACTAATCATACCTTATCTCAAATGCCGTGCCCATCTTACCTCCTCCGCTGCTGTAGCAGAGGTAGGGAAACCTCCAGACATTTCCCAGTCCCACCGCGTATCCGACTGAGGCCAAGATGAACTCTACGCGCCGGCCCCATGTGGGTCTCTGCTCCTTGGTGTGACTGGTCCTGAGCTCCGCTGCCGCTTTACCATCAGCGGGTACCAGGGCATAACCTCCATCACCGGAGCGCGCTTCAACATCCATCTCCAAAGCGTAGCCAACCTAGGCTTATTTGAATAACCCTGTTGGGTAAAATACATGGTGATACAATGACATTCTTCCTGAATTACGCTTCCTGAATTCTGTTTAGTAGGTTAACAATAACAGCCTATAGCGCACATGGATTAGAGGCACGCACCAGTCTATAGATGAGCACAGTCTCCTGAAGGATGACTGACGCGCACTGCACTGACCGTCGTGTCACGAGGAATGAGGTTTGGCCACATTGTTAAAGAAGCCTCTGAAGTGTGCGCTGTCGTTATAGCCACGACCACTGTACTGGAGGCAGCCGACGATCCCCTTCAAAATAAAACCTGGTGTTTTATGCAACTTTTTATCTAAGCAACTCCGCTTTCCCGTTTACTGCAATGGGCAGATTTTAGTCACCCCCAAGCCGCTTGACTTATCCAGTCAAATTACCCTCATCCTTTAGTTTAACCTCTTAAGCCCTGCTGTTTTTTTCCGAATTTGGTACACATATACTCTGGAAGGCTTAGCTTGTAAAATGTCTAAAATGTTCATATTGCTCTCATATGTTATAGTCGGGTAGCCAAAGTCTCAAAAGCTCAATAAAATGGGTTGAACCTGGCATCGTCCGTTATACTTTTTATTTGTGTTTTTTTCTGTTAACTTTGACCCTAAGGACCAATAATTGGAGGGTCTGCTCTGCTGGAAATATCGCGAAAAAAAATTGTGGCCATTTTAGTGTAGGCAACCTGTATTTTTATCAGAAAAATGTGAAAAACTATTTTTTTCCCTCAAATCTTTAGTGGGTTGGGTAGGCGGTCTATAAATGCATGCCAGATACACAGAACACATGTGCTGACAACATCCACTGAAAAAATAACTCTTAAAACACATTTCTACTTGATTTTACATCAATTTAATGCAAAAAAAATGACTAATTTTCTCAATTTTTT
>OMNZ01090068.1:0-11277 GCA_900303255.1 Lesueurigobius sanzi | reverse complement strand
CATATAACTTATATTGTTATATTTTTTGCATGTCTCCCGCAATCTTTTGCCTGCAAAAACAACGTCAATGTAAATTGTAGCTTTCTTTTCTAATTTTAAGTGCGATGAGATGTTTTTTTCTTAATCAAAGTTAAACTTGTCCCACTGGCAGATTTATTTAAATTAGCCGACTTAAAACACAAATACCTTAGCTGCTAGATCTATCCTGCATACTCGTGATGTGGGTCCTACATGTACCCCTCCAAACTAGCGTTAATTCCAGTATTTATATTATTATTATGCATATTTTGCCTGGGTCCTGCAATCGTTGGCCTGTACTGTGAGTTTCCATAAGCGGCCGCTCCTCCGGTGACAAGCTTTCTACGTACTTTGAACTATTTTCTAGCCTCGACAGCGGTTCATCATTGCCATTATTCAAGCGTAACCAATGTAAACAACTGATATCTAATATGAATAACTGATGTGTGATATGGAAGCATACGGTTTCTGCCCCGCACATGCGCACGAACATCAGTCACGTGTCCTATGTATGTCCCTATGTGTCAACTTTGAAACCTTGAATACTTTCCGAATGCACTATATACAGGCAGTGGGTGTGGTATCTTGCCCAGCACCCACAGTCTGCACCTGCAGGAGCTGGGATCCGAACCTCCGACCTTATCAAGCAACGACCCAGCAGAGCGGGTCATCGTCTTGATATAAAATGGTGATTTTGTGATACCGCAAAGTGTCACATCACGGCCCCTCTTGGTTCAATTAAGTGAACAAGTTACATTTTACACTGAAAAGTTAAACTTCCAATGGATTACTCCTCCCCTTTCCCCTCCCTCCTCTGCTTCCCGCAGCAGCACTTTGGACCAGCGTATGGATCCAGCGGTGCTGCTAACGAGCTTCCTGCAGCCCTCACAGTGAAAACCAGACGCCTTGTTGATTAATCATGCTTACAGTAATTGACTATTGATAACCGGCTCTGTGGTTTTAGGCCATTTTCACTCTTAATTTCCTCATTCTTTAAACCAACCAACGTTAGACTGTGAAGTTCAATTATAAAATGCTGTTTAGCCATCATAGCTGTATTAGTAAAGAACTGTTGTTTTGTGGCAGCAAGAAAAGTAATGATACTCTTTACAACCTTCGTCCAAAGCAATATTTGGTATTCAATATGTTTACTTTTACTCAAGATTTATTACGCACTGTTACGCACACACTTAATTTCAACGCTAACCACTTTGGAAATAATCTCGTCTGATCTCGAAAGTGGTTAGCTTCGGGATGGATTGTGTGGGGAAGTCAGGTGCTGCAAGCTTGGAGCGAGAGTGGCTTAGTGGGATTAAAAAGTTGGCGGTTCAAGTACTGTATGTCTCCGTGATGCTCCACCTGGCTTACCCAAGTATTGCATAATGAGGTTTGTGAGTGAATGAAGGACGGTGGTCAGAGGGTCTTGTGAAGCATTTAGTGAACAGAGTGGGCTTCTCAAATGAATCATCTCCCCTATGCTTGTATATCGGCTATTTCAAAGTGTCTAAGTGCAGTAGTTTTGCCCTCCATCTTGATGCTTTCCCAGGTGGTGAAGGCAGCCGCTGTTTCTACCTACGTTCGGAGTGTATGGGGAAATGACCTTTATTCAATTTTATTTGTGCCGGCCCTTGACGGTTCTTGGGGCACACATTAAGTTTGGTGTTTTTCTCAGTAAATCTTCCAGCTTTGACGGCTCAGTAGTTGTGGTGGTAATGGTGATATAAATTCACAAGGAAGGACCAGACCAGAGCTCTCTTTGGGGAGACTGGAGGTGAAGGTGCTAAAAGGTCCAGTGTACTGTATGATGGCATGCAAAGGAAAGATACTTTTTAGCTATATATAGTGTTACGCAATATATACAATTGTCTTCATTTATCTTGCGTTGGTGCAGATTCAACCAGACTCATATTGTACACTCGATGTAAGAAATGAATGTTATTGTCACTTCCTTCTTCTGCCTCACAGTCAGTACATTTTAAAAGTGTAAGTGCGTGAACTAGATTTCCGTTGTTTCATCCATCCTCATCAATGAACAAAAAACAAACATGCTATAATTCATACCTAGTTCTTCGCTGTCGGGACGTCACCGAATGTAGACGTGTTACATAATTTTCTAAATGGATTCCGATGGCTGCGAAACAGGAAATCCTGAAATGATATTCCGAACACATCCATTGCACTGACGTTAATTGCAGCCGTTTGCGCGCAGACGTGGATTAGTTCGAGCATCTCATTATGCGCCGAGTGTTATGGAGATCTGTGCTTGGCGGCTCCTCCCCCTCAGCGCCTCATGTGTGAGCTGCTCCGAGAGGCCAGACTTCTGATGAAACATGAATGGAGTGATTCAGGAATCGGTTCAGGAGGAATTGATAGCCCTGTGTTTATTCCTATATTATTTCAAGCACAACTAAATGGGAGCAGTTGAATATCTGCAGTAGGGCGGACCATTGATCAAGTTTTAATCAAATTTGTTAAAGTTACTGAGTTGGAGTTTTGGATTTGTGGGGGAAAAAATAAAATGGTTCTAGAAAGGAAAGCATTTGTTGTTAAAAGAGTGGTATAAAATTGTATGAAAAAGTCTGTTGACATTTTGGATATAATTGCATGTAACAGTAACTAAAGCCTAATACTTTGTTATTCACATCAAAACAGTATTGTTGTATTGTAATCGTAGGCAAAGATTCTTCAGTCTTCAATCTGTACATCTGTAGTTGTAGTTGTACAGATGAAGACTGAAGAATCTTTGTCTACGATGGACAACTCCTGTACGACTGAGAGCTTACAGTTACAATACAACTTAACCAGTTGTATTGTAATGTGGGGGAGACCGGGGATGATTGTAACACTTTTTGCATGAGGGCTGTAACTCACTGATCGTTTGAGCTATGACTCTCAAACTTTTACACAAACATTTGTTGGCTACAAATGGCTGCTTATAAGATTCCTACAATTGCAACACAAACACTGTGAGAATTGATCAAACCACAGAGTAGCTCTGTTAACACTCTCCCCACGAGCCAGGTGGATTGGTCAAACAACTTTGACATTGGCCCTGGACTCTTAATTACTTGGTGATATCTGTCTCAAATCTTGTCTCAAAATCAGTTTTTTGTATCAACTTATAGTCTTATCAGAGAGGAAAGGACTACAGATGGATAGGATCATATTACACTTATCTGGACTCTGATTGGTCAAAGTGATGCTGTTTCAATTTGTGTTCATCATCCTCGGTCTCTCCTATTGTATTGTATTGTATTGTTTTAGTGATACTTGAAAAGATTTGTGTGGAGATGAGTAGTGCATTATGGAATAATAAAGGGGTTAATTGTGATTAAGGCGTGCAACAGTATGTGCTCCGCTGAGGCTGAGTGAAGCCTTCAGAAAGCACTTATAGTTAATGATGCAGTTAATAGACAGACACAAATGTCTATTGGACACGGCGACGGGGCAGAAACCATGGACGATTCACAGGCAATTCAGTCACCAATGAGTTAACTACATGAATAAAACTGACCCAAACTGATAGCTCGATGTCGGCAAAATGTTTAATGGTTTCAACTTGTAGCGCTTTTCCACCTGCATGAACCACTCCCCCATTCGCCCTCTCATTCATACACCAGTGGACGCAGACACAGGCCATAATGTGACTATGCAAACACATAATGGCACCACTGGTTTGGCAGTAATGTTGATAATATATAGTTTGTTTCATTTGGCATTTTGAATATGCTTGATCCGCGTTTGATTTAAGCTGATGTAAAGAACTTCAGTGTCTCACGGAGAAGAAACTGTGTTCTGTAATGAGATTTTCAACCTATTTCCATTCTGCCGATTTATCATCAGGCATAAAGTATAAAATAACTGCAGTGACTCTTTTGGTATCATACTTTATCTTCCTCTACTTTATTGACTTAAAACCTCAAGTTATTAAAACCTTAAATTAATTTTATTATTCCCACTGAATCAAAACATTTTTGGCGCAGAGGATCAAATTGTCAGAAAACTACTGCAAGAATAAAATGGAAATAATAAATCAGTTCAGTAATATATCTCATTAACTGTTCCTACATTTATCTTGAAATGATGTTTAAGCCACAGATCTTGTTCAGAATCATCCAGAGGATGCACTGAAGTCACCTGCATTGGCTGTGCCTCCATTTGTATGATTCACTGCAGCGCGGAGACATTTGTCCATACTTTCCACAAAAGGTCAATGGGAGCCTGAATACAGCAGGTCTGCCCTGGGCTCTGCTGGAGCCGTGACATTAACAAACGGTGTGCTCTTATGTGTTAATTGCATGCTACTGCCGTAAATAAGATGCTAGTGCTGTCTGTATTCTTCCTGGTACCTCCATGATTGTAGTTCACCGTTTGTTACTTTGATGTCACAGTAAGAAAGTTTCTCGCAGGCAGAAATTCTTCAGTCTTGATCTGTACTCTGTAGTTGAAATGTAGGACGTTTCAATCTTAGTCCAAAGATCATCATCAGCTTAACACATTGAGTGCCAAAAACAAAAAAAATAGTTTTTTTGTTCCCATGCATTGAGTGCCAAAAACGAAAAAAAACGTTTAAAAAAAAAAAATATATATATATATATTTTGAAACTAGACACTCTAATTTGGGGAGCTCTGTGATGAACAGAACTTAAATAAATGATGAACAAATCTTGTGAAAAGCCATTGATTCTATGCATTTCGTCTGGACACTTTACCTGTTATCTCCGTTTCTAGAGTAAAAACAGTGATTTTTGAGGAAAACAGCCTTTTTTTATCTTAACTTTTCTCAGGAAACGAGGCACGTAGAAATAAACGGTTTTCACCCTCTGAGAGCTTAGAGTCTCTTCTTTCAAACGAGCTATAGTATGTGGCCATAGCTATAACATAGAATATGCTGTGGTGCTACAAATATCATGAAAAATGGTCTGGATTGCTGGCACTCTAGGGGATAATTCCTAAAAACAGTCTGGCACTCAATGTGTTAATAATGACTTGAGCACGCTTGTGGTTCTCTTAAGAGTAAACCAGAAGGAAGAGTAACCTCTAAGTCCCTCCTCTCTTGGTGCTAAAAGTAGGAAAACATCTTAGCCTGTTTATACTTAACAAAAACAAAAGTAAGAAAGTTTGTTTTACGTCTTATATTAGTCTTTGCTACTGAATTTCTATGCACCTATTCAACTTCTGTGTTTGATGTATTTGTAAATCATGATTACTGCAGGCTCTTTTTTTTCTCTCTCTCTTACTGTATATATTTATGAGCGGAGTCCCTAAAGATGAAACCCTGACCCCGCAACCTTTCATCAGTGCTGTAATGAGCATACAGTGGACTTATTACCATGTGGGATGTGATCTTCTCAGGGTTCATTAGCCCCTCCCATAAATAACAAATGATGCTGAGCCCTATGTGATTTATGCTCCACTCCATGGCATTATGAGTCCAGCAGCCTGCCAGCCACATCTCACTCTCACATCAGTCACGTACCCAAAATCATCAATTATTACCTATACATTTCAGCCTCAATGGGGTTGGCAAGTTTGTGTCTTGGGCATTTATTGAGAATTGCTCTGTGTTTGATAAAGGTGAGAGTTATAATTTGTGAGACCAAAAATGATCACAATAACAATGAGGCAGAATAGCAGATGGACTTTTACTTACGTCTCCTGGTTGTTTGTGACAGGGTTGCATTGGCACGTCAATTTTGGCGAAGCACAGGAACTTGGCAAACCTTGCTGCGTGATGGTGGTTTCGGTTGCAGGCTACAATACATTATACTGGACACTTTAGACTGACTCGTCTTGTGAAATTGCCTCCCGGCTCAGACAGAATTTGCTGAATGTCTCTCTTCGCTCTTTACCCCCTTTCATGTTGAACTGCCCTGTCTGACAAAGCCTATGGGCAAAACAGAAAAGGAAATCACTTTGAGCAACTTTGACAAGCACATAATTGTGAAATGACTTGGAGCAGTGCTGGTGTCAAGCTCGGCCAAGTGCTTTCTGCTCATCTCATCCTGTTTTAGTTAATTTGCTGAAATAAATGCTCTTATCACCCGACCCTCTGACCAGACAAAGCCCCCCCCACCCTCCTCCAGGTTGGGAACCACTGACTTATACACTGCAAAAACGAATCTACAAATAAATAACATTTTCTTGAAATAAGATAATTTGACTATGATTTGAAGTGAGTTGGAGGACATAACACAACTTTATTTCGGTTGTAACATTTTTCCAAATCTTTCCTTTTCATGTCAAAAATCATTGTGAACGAAGTGACCTTATTTGATGCCTCGCCCTTTTAGGGGTGTAAATCCAGCTCCAGAGCTCTGTAATAACTTTTGGTTTATTTATTTTTGTAATGCCCAATATCACAACAGGAGTCGTCTCAAAAGTCGGTCTGGACAAAAACAAATCAATATCAGATATCAAGAATGATCAAAATAAGTCACACACACATGAATGTCACACACAAATGAATGTCACAACCAGATGTAATGTCCTGTAAATAAGTAATCGCTTAGAGTAACAAGCTTAGTATATCCCACATCCTTAGACCTTCCTCCACGGCGAGGAAAAACCCTTAAAACCACATGGGAGAAAACTAGGAAACCTCGAGGGGAACCAATTTGGGGGAAGAATCCATCCGCCTTGGACGGATGGGCCAGTGGTGAAATTTTGGTCGACCAGAGTCCAATGGCTATGTCCGGCGAGAGTTGCAGTGGCCATTAATATCCTAAGGTTTATTGCTTCTTTTGTCAAGAAAATACTGTACTTGTTAAGTGTATCAGGCATATGTCCAAAAATGGTCACTACATACTGTAAGTAGTTATTTACAGGCGTATGATCAAAAATGATGGCTATATTTTTCATGCTGTAATTTCACTCATTTAACTACGTCCTCCAAAAACAACACATGTATCATCACGTAGCACAACTATTCACCAATAAAATGTGTGAGTTTCATCAACTTGCCATTGTTAGTTTGGATTGTATGTACAGAAATGTAAGGTGAATTTGACCAAACTAGCTCCTTTTTTGGACTTCAGAGAAAACAGGAAGTTTCGTGCGCACCAGGTCTCTGCTGATTTGTCGAATGCCACAGGGGTGGGATCTGTGATGCCGGGTGATCCCATCTGATTGGCTGAGTGAGGGCCACATGCTTCTTTACTTCACTGAGGTGGAGCAGGGAGGTCATATCATGTTATGTGATCAAAAATGGTAACTTGCCCTATAAAGGGATAAGCATCTTATTGCCCCTAACAGAAGTTTAGATATCCACCTGCACTTAGGGAAATACATCTTATTGTACTTGAAAAAAGAACAAAAATCTTATTCCTTTGTTAGATTTGTTTATCTATTTGGCAAGTCAGCATTGGTCTGTTTGAAAAGGGACCTATACGAAACTCATTTGGCTCATTAAAGTTACATGGGGCCAAAGGCTGGTCAGTATGGTACAATCCAACAGGTAACAATGACCTGCTGGAGAGTAGTCTTTCTGTTGCTATAGTGCCGCTCGTGGGCACTCAGCGGGAAGGTTGTCCGAGTGTATATATCTGGAACCTTGGAGAGCTTTTTGTGGCCTAATGCTTCCTGTACGGTGAACAGTGAGCACTAAATCACTCCCACAGCCCATAACTCCGGTGCATTTAATTTAATCAACAATACAGCTTTATGTAGCACCTTAATTTAGGTGAATGCTTTTGGATGTGAACATGTGGTGGGATGTGAACATGCAAACAGATTTATGAAGCTTGTGGTCTTCATTTAGTTGTGCTTTACTTGTTCTGTTTTGGTGATGAGCTGTTACTGGAACAACAGCATCAAAAAAACAAGGGACTGACTTTCCTGCAGTTTTTGTGTGGGATTTTGACCTTGATGCTGATGGTTGATTGACTTTTGCCGATCAAAAAGCCAGATGTACTATTCTTTCAAAGCACATCGTCTTTGTTTTGTTTCACTCTTTATAGCTTTGATTTACTGGTGTCACCATTGCACCTGTTGTACCTTTTAATGTCACTTAGGAGGAGAATATAAACACTGTTCATCTGTTCAGCTGCGTTCTATAGCGTCATTTAGAGAGAAACAGCAGATATTGTGGTTTTGTCACTGGCCCCCAGGGTGACGTTTCTCGAACAGAAAAACAACAGATAAAAAGTTTTGCAACAGCAATTACTCATCTGCAGAATCTGATGCTCTATAGTAAACAGGGAGTTGTCTTACTGCGAACAGAGGGCCATTCCGCCCTCACCGTTTCCATCTCACCTTTTCAGCCCTGCAATATGTGTGCATAAAGTGATTGATGATTTTAATTTATATTAGAGTGTTTATTGTTTATTTTCATTATGAAAACGTATTTTTCTTTTTTTGTTTGGTACCCATAAAGCATTTCATGAATCCAATAGAGAATATGCACTTACATACTTTTCATTTTAAACAGAACCATCAAAGTTCCAGATTGAGTGTCAAAAAACAAATAATCAGTAAGTTCATAACTCGACATTGTCATTCACACTCATTTGGCCTCCATTATCACCTGCATCACCTTCTACCTTGCTCTTCAGTTTAGGGCCATACCGTCGTTGCTCTGCCCGATCTTGGCAGACCTCGGAAGCTAAGCAGGGCAGGGCCTGGTCATTAGGGCTGGGTTAAAAAAAAGGATTTTCCTTTGAATAGCCCGATATTGATTAAAAAAAATGAAAATCGATCTTTTTACCGCTAAAGTCGCAGACAACATCATATAGACTTACGGTATGGAAGAGGAGGGTTCAGACTTTAAAATGAGCCCAGCCATGTTCTTCTAGGCCTCTGGGGGCGGTGTAAAGTCGCATTGAAAATTTGTGTCCAAAAGGCTAAGTTAGCGTTTTACAAAACTGCTGACTCTGCACTTTACACGATCGCCCAGGGATTCAAAACGGTACTAGCGAAAACTTGTTTTGTTTTTTTGCCTCTGTGTTTAGATAGAACCTGGAGGGCAAAAGTATGGAGTTACAATTGTGCAAAAATGAGCAAATCTATGGGGTAACATTTGGTGCAAAAAATATATATTTTTTGTTTTCTAAAAGATGCAAAAATATGTAGAATAAACACAGATGGCACATAGAAGGTCAGGTTTATAGCCTTTTATGTTTATAGAAGCATATATTAGTGGAATAAAAAAAAAAGTTGTTCTGATGAACCAATGCATTATTACATTTGCCCATGGTGGTGAGCGTACTGTGTCAATAGTCTCTCACGCCGACCACCACCACCCAGCCGTTATGGACATTAGTACCACAGCATCAACACTTGAGGCAAGAGGGGTGAAATCAATGCCTTGCCCAAGGGCACAAGGATATGGAGCTGAGGATAGAACCATCTGCCACCTGAATCCCAAATGCTGTTTATGTTTCATAATTAATTTGTTAAAGGGGCTGTACCACCTTCAGTATGTTGTGTTTGACACCTCTGTGGCACAAAAGAGACAGCTGCATGACATCCGCAGTGGACTGTGAGCAATCGTAAACCCGGAAGAAGCACAGATGCTAAAAGTAATTAGCCTTGTTTTTTTGGTTAATATTGTCAACATCCCCGAGTAACTGTGCTCCCTGAAAGGTATGAAACATGCTTATCAACTGCTCCTCGATTCTGAACCACAACTAACCATTTAAAATGAACAAACTCCAACTTTTAGCTTTAATTTTCCTAATTGTTCAGGAAAACTAAACATGCTTTTGTTGTTTTGTGCGCCCTCAGTTCGACATGCAGCAGATCACACTGGAGGAGCTCAAACACATCCTGTTCTACGCCTTCCGTGACCATCTGACCATGAAGGACATCGAGAACATCATCATCAATGAGGAAGAGTCCCTGAAGGAGAATGCCGGCAACTGTCAGACAGAGTTTGAGGGAGGTGAGTCTCCACTTCTACAGCGCTCATTGTGAGTGAGACAGACACTAATGCGTCCTGTCGGGGGATGTGCGTCCCGGCTGTGTGACAGTGCACCTGCTGATTTATTGATTTGGTTGGGCTGGTCGGGACAGCCGTCAGCTGGGCACCTGTTCAGAAGCAGATCACTTATGCATGGCTCCACTGCGCAAAACTGGTCATCCAACATTTATGTCAAACCACAGTGGCCTGCTCCTGGGTTTGGGGATTAAAAATAGCGTGCACTACTCCCTCTTTAATATTTTGGATATCACATGGAGTTTTAAAATAGCATTTGGTGAAATCAAGACAATGTGCATTTTGTGCCACTTGCAAGCTTACACTTAAAGTGGGCCACTGGGTTCATCTTTCACAGATTATTTCACATATTAAAATAAATCTATGTATCTTCAGCATGCTAT
The DNA here is from genome assembly GCA_900303255.1 of Lesueurigobius sanzi. NCBI lineage: Eukaryota > Metazoa > Chordata > Actinopteri > Gobiiformes > Gobiidae > Lesueurigobius > Lesueurigobius sanzi. The sequence goes on along the minus strand of OMNZ01090068.1, from coordinate 942 downwards.
TTTGAAGTTTTATGATGCTCTGGACAACAGCCAGCAATTCCCAGAATTACAAACTCAGAGAGACTAGAGATCCTGCAGTTCCATAGGCCTGCGGATGTTGAATCTAAATTATTTTTGCTGTGAGGCAGGTGCACTAACCTGTCAGCTCTCCCACAAGGCACTTGTGGATATATCTAGCCAAATCAGCACTTTTTACCACATTTTATACAGAGTATGACACATAATTAGATGTAATAGTCCCAGGAGTTGGCAGCAAATTCAATTCAAGTTGTACGGACCCATTCCACTCCACATGAGCTAGAAGTTTTAGTAATATCCATCTTAAAGGGGTATGCACCTTTTAATGGTTTTAGTTTTGAGCATCTATGGCACTTCCTCAAAGTTTAGTACAGGGACTGTGCAGTGTGATGGATGTGGGCACGCAGCTGTCCAGCTTGGAGCAGCTGCTGTATGCGCTAGTGCTCCACCCTACAGGGACATTTGACAAATCTTTACTACACTATTTTTCAACCACTTACAGATCCTCTGTGTTTCTGCTGAGCCAAAGACTTTTAGAAAACAATTCAACCAGGAGAGACAAAATAACACAGACAACTAAGCAAGGTGAAAATGAATAATTTATTGAATGGATACATTTCCCGACAGGTAGAAACTCCGGCTGTGCAATTAGTTTTAGTTTATTTATGTATTTGACTCAGGGACAGTGCTCAATATACTGTACATTAACCTTATAGCACACAAACTAATTTCCACCTATTTTAAACATTTGCAGGGTTGGGACTACCACAAATAGTTGTTTTTGTGATATCCTCAGGCTGCATTTTAACTTCTTAACCCTGGGTCTATTTGATTGAACGGCCGCAGGGGTGTGGTTGCCTGTGCCGCACACGACTTGGGAATATCTCTGGGAAGAAAAGATATTACAGGTTTTTGCAATGAAAA
>OMNZ01090066.1:0-10657 GCA_900303255.1 Lesueurigobius sanzi | reverse complement strand
TGTGGGAATAATACTTTTTAATTTGGCTATTAATACTTTTTTCTTAAGATAATAAAGCTGTGTTTTGAAGAGTCCTGGTTTAGACCTGGTTCAGTCCAGGTTTGGTCCTGGTTTAGACCTGGTTCAGTCCAGGTTTGGTCCTGGTTTAGACCTGGTTCAGTCCGGGTTTGGTCCTGGTTTAGACCTGGTTCAGTCCAGGTTTGGTCCTGGTTTAGACCTGGTTAGAGTTAAAGCCTCGTTTTTCAGAACAAACGGCGTGTATCGCGCAGTGTTGGGCAAGTTATAAAATTGTAATATATTCTATATTACTAGTTACAGCTTTAAAAATGTAATATGTTTGTATTACATATTACTGTCTCAAAAATGTAACTGAGTTACACTACTTTGAGTTACTTTTAGCAAAATATAAACTAAAAAAAGGGAGAATAATGCCACTGAGCTAAAGTGTAATCAAAGTCCTCAGTCGCCTCCATTCTCTCGTGTTTTGTTTTGACGAAATTAGCTACAAGTCACTTCTACACCAGTATCCAACTTTATTTGGTGCTGCATCTTATTGGCATTTACCAATCTTATAGTTGAACAGTTCCTTACTTTTGGTCGAACTATTGCTTGTCATTTACTGTCAATGAGAAAACCATACAAAATGATCTGTCCCATTATCTCATTTTCATTTTATTATGTGGTCGGTAAGAGTTCATAATCATTGCCCATTCAAACAGATCTATTTGTCCTGGATGTTTCTGGATTTAAACCCGTTTATGTTGCACAAGATGACACCTCTTACCCTAGGCTTAGGACTGTATGCATATTTCATGAATTTTCAAATTACACATCACTTGAAACATGCGCCATTACATATTAATAACTGTATCTGGACTCTCCACCTTTAAAGTTTAGTAGCACAATTTGACCGTGAAATCCATCTGACACAGCAGAGTGGGGAGACATTTTAATAAAATTGACAGACAGGCTTTACCCAAATCTCCTTTTTGACTTTGTGACAGTATTGTGTATTATAGATGTCTGCTCATGAGATTTTAAGTGGCCATTTTCATGCTGATGAAGACCGCTGTTCCCGTGTCAGCTGCCGCCGCAAAGGAAAAGGCGAGTCGCCCCTGAATGCCACATTACCAACTCTGCGCAAAAGTCATCTCTCGCATCAATTTTAACGGACTGTATGCAAATCTCCGCACAATAGGGGCACATGCAGATTATAAAAAGTTGAAAGGGAAGAAGACGACGAGCACTGGAAATCTGTTCAATTGCGTTTGAGGTGAGTCACATAAAACCTAAACTTAGACGCAGTGGGTGGCTGTTGCCTCCTGTCACTTCTGCCTTCACAAAACATTTGACTTGTTGATGTGGCATATAAAGATGTTGACACGGTATTGGCTCCTGTGCGCTCAAGCTTTGACGGGGTGGTTGTCGCAAAAGGAATAATTTGCATGCAAATTCTTGGTGGTGGCTGAACCTTATTCTAGCAACTGTGGGCATTACAATAGGTGGTGCAGGCGATGGGCGGAGGCCAGTTAGCCGCCTGACGCACAAAGACTCATCTGCAGACAACCGCTCGTTCACAAGGATCAACGAAAATGCTAATTTCGCCACTTTTGAAACAACTACTACTCAGATAGAATGGGCCTCAATCATGAATGTTTTCTTAAGAAAAAGTTCTTAAGTATAGCTTTAACCTGTTAAAGGGCGTGTTGCATCAACGTGGAAACACCATGTCTTTTTGTAGCGCCCTGTAAACAACATAGCATCAGCCTCATAGTCTTCTTATCTATTATAAGGTCTGTCCTTTTCCCATCTTTTCAACTATATGTAAGTCAATTTGAGCCACAACAACACAGCAATGGCCACAAGCTTTTATCGAGCCTTAAAACAAACAAACTAAATAACTTTACCTACGATTTATGTCTTGTTATGGTCCAAAACAGCACACAGCCTTATGTGTTAGGTCTCATTCTGTCCATATCCACCTGTTGGATGGATAACTCTGAATGTGTGGACTGTAAGGCACTGGGTCATATTGCAGTTATCATCCTAATGTCGGTCAGCACACCACTAGAGCCAGGATGAATATTCAGGTGGAATTTATGGGGCAGACTTGAGTTGACTAAACCCCACTGGAGACAATGATGAGGACACCAGTCTGTATTTCTACTTCTTGTATTGAACATCAGCAGCCTGACCGGTAAGTGGCTACGAAGTGTCTGAAAAATCTTAGGTGTGATTCACAAAGCGTTCTTAAGAAGACAAAACTCTTCTTAAAGAGACACCCCAAATGTATGAACGTGACTCTAAAGCCGTGTCCCGACCAAACACGGCGTGGGCTTCATAGGCGTCGGGTTTACATTCAAACTGTATATGCGTCTGCACGTAGCCTATAGCCAATCGTATCAATTGTACCCAATGACGTATGAGCCTCAGCTAATCCAGTCGAATAGTACGCGTCATCGTCTTGCCGTCCCTCCCCGTTCCGTCGCTGGATCCCAAATCCATGCAAGATTTTGGCCTTGGTCTCCAGGCTGCTGAGCAGATAGAGCCAGGTTTAAATGTGTGGTTTTATTCTGTTATATTCTATTTTGGATATTTTGTTAAGCTTTTGAATAAACTAGGTATTATCGTAGAAAAAAATTCTTCAGTCTTCATCTGTACTCAGTGTAGGATGTTTCGATCTTAGTCCAAAGTTAAATCCTTGGCTTGATACTTTTAGCACCAAGAGAGGAGGGACTTAGAGCTAACTTAGAGTTAACTCCTCCATCTGGTTTACTCTTTAAGAGACCCAGGAGCGTGCTCAAGTCGTTATTAAGCTGATGACGATCTTTGAACTAAGATCGAAACGTCCTACACTTCAACTACAGAGTACAGATGAAGACTGAAGAATTTTTGCCTACGATGGACAGTACGACTGAGAACCTACACAAATAAACTAGGTATTAGTGAATAAATCTGTAAAAATTCTAATTTTAACTTGTGTTTTTGGGGTTCAAAACTAAATAAATCAGAACATAAATCTGAACAAACCTTCAGAATATTGTTTACTACAAGACTGGACAGTGGAGATGTTGTCACCACAATGTGAGGAAAATGCATTTTGAGAAAATGGTCATTGAAGTTACAATTTCCTATATACGTACAGTACAGGCCAAAAGTTTGGACACACCTTCTCATTCAATGTCTTTTCTTTATTTTCATGACTATTTACATTGTAGATCCTCACTGAAGGCATCAAAACTATGAATGTGGAGTTATGTACTTAACAAAAAAAGGTGAAATAACTGAAAACATGTTATATATATTGTATAAATATTAATAATTAATAATATTTTATTAATAATAATATTAATAAAATATTGTAGTTTCTTCAAAATAGCCACCCTTTGCTCTGATTACTGCTTTGCACACTCTTGGCATTCTCTCCATGAGCTTCAAGAAGTAGTCACCTGACATGGTTTTCACTTCACTGTGTGCCTTATCAGGGTTCATTAGTGCAATTTCTTCTTTATCAATGGTCATGAAAATAAAGAAAACACATTGAAAACACATTGAATGAGAAGGTGTGTCCAAACTTTTGGCCTGTACTGTAGTTCTATGGAGAAACCTGGATTTAGTGCATGAATTACACTCCTTATTGTAAAGATTAGGTAATTTATTTGTTTCCAAGTAAAGGTTCATATGTTTATATGGTTAAACTGCCCCAAAATCTGAAAATGGAAAATGACTTTAGCCTTTTAACTGTTGCCTGTCTCCCCTTAAATGTAAAAACCCCATTGGCAGAATTCAAACCCAGAGCAATTTGCTATTTTAAGGAAATGTTACTTATTTATAGGTTAGTTTTTGCAGTGTGCGGATGTGACAGCGATGTCAGGGCACACTCCTTTAAATAATTAAGCCGCGATTTTGCATTAGTGGTTGAAAAAGTATTATGAATCACTGTATTTATTTATTTTTTATTGCAGATGTTTTCAAGAGAACAAAACGGAGAGAGTTGGCTCCTTGCTGAACGCGTTGTCTCAGATGAAAGATTTATACATTTGCATGTGGCTGTGAACTCACACATGACAGGAGTGTACGGCTGCTGCGCGGTGTGGGTGGACCGGGGAGCCTCTGCTGCGCTTCTATCACATCATTATTCTTTCCTCTTTAAAGCCTCTCTCTCTCTCCAGACACAGAGGGCACAGTGGGGAGAGCAAGACAAGCAGGCACAAAATAAGCTCGCAAACACACATTAGTTTAAAGTAATGTGGTTTACCAGCGCAGCTTCAACCCAGGAACCAATTAAACCAGGTCTAAGCCACAACCTAAAACAGGATTACACAAGGACTGTACCAAGACTAAACCGGTTTCACTTTGTTTTCACCATCGTCAAAGCAAGATAATGGAAGGAAAATAAAATGGTTATTGGAAGTAATACATTTTATTGTCTTCTTTTCTTCTTCGGTTTCCATTTGTTTTATTAATTGATGTGCTGTCTTGTAATTTTAGGAAATTGTGAAGCACTTTGAATTGCCTCGTGTATGAATTGTGCTCTACAAATAAATTTGCCTTGCCTTCCATACTGCCTTTTTAATCGTAAGGTTAGAGTTAAAGTTGTGGGCAAAAGTTTACATACCCTTTTAATCTTTTGGACATTTTTCAGAGAATAATGAATGATAACAGAAAAGTCTTTCTTCCACTCATGGTTAGTGGTTGTGCGAAGCCATTTATTGTCAAAGAACTGAGTTTACTCTTTTGAAATCATAACGAAACAGAAAGTACTCAAATGTCCCTGATCTAACGTTTACATGACCTTCAACAACTGTCAGGAAAGTTGTTCAGGAGCAAAGAAAAACTCACCTCAGCTGAGTCTCTGAAAAAATGTATTTGTTTCAAGATGCACAATATGTAAGCTTTTGATCAGGGACATTTGGCTAGTTTCTAGTGGAAAAGCGTAAACATGTTTTTTGACTTGGCTTCACACAACCACTAACCATGAGTGAAATGAAAGTTTTCTTGTTATCATTCATATTCTATGAAATGCAAAGTTCACATTCTTTGAAATGCAAAGTTTATATACCCTGTTGAACTGTTGGCCACAACTGTATATGACTAAACTATTTGACTTAACTATTAATTTGTCCTTTACATAAAAATCCTTTCTTGCCGTAAGACTGTCAAACTGGAGCCTTACTGGCAACTATGTACTGTATGTAGTTCTCAGAGAATTAAGAGAATTTGTCCTTAACATACCGATTCTCTTATGCCATAATGTTGTCTCTCCCATTGCCCGTGCTTGGTATGCACGGCTCAATGTACTTAAACCTCTTCTTGTGGAGGCATAGTCAAACTTGGATATTCAAGGTTCATACATTGACAGTTTAATTGTCTCCAAACCTGTATTGATGGCAATAAACATCTCCTGCATTTGACATCCAGATTGGGTCTACAGCCTTTTTCTTACACTTCTCCTTGGACAAGCTGAAATTTCTACAACACTAACCACATAAAAGATAAGAGCTGTGATCTGTTTTTTTGTAATTACCACGATTACCAAGTACCATGCTGTTTCTGTGCTGTAAAATAAAGTGCTGCCGCTTACACAGGAGGACACCAGCTCGAGAGAGACAGACAACTCGACAAACTCTGAACCGGGATGAACAAGACAAGTCATCGGGAAGGAAAAAGTAGGAATTGGAATAGCGAATGAAAATTCTTGAACTGGACTCCGGCGTCTTACTACAGGAGTTCTTTGCACCAGCAGCAGCAGTGTCTGATTGAGAACCACTGCAGTACGGTGGAGCGAGATAGGTGTGACAGCAACTTGGACTTGGCAGTAAAATGGTGCAGGAGCGGCATGAGTAAAGGCAGAGCAGATAGTCAGGTTCTTATTTTGGCCCAGGTGAAATGATCCTCTATCTTTGTCAGCTCAGGGGGGAAAATCCTCCCCTTGAATCTGCTGAAAGTAAATAGCAGAAAAATCCCTTTGGTGCTGCTCATGCAATTACCACTATTGGCTTTTATTCACCTGAGAGAATGCTGCCACAGTGGCTGCCGGAGTTAGCGCTTTGTTTGTGCTCAATAATAAAAAATGGACACAATTAAGTTCTGTCTTTAATGAACTACGCTGCATTCTAAGGTAAAAATCTTCTCCTTGTTAAAACCTGCTTCACCCTCCTTCCTAATGCTACTTTCAAATACAATTTGTAATTTAAATGAAGCTAAAGCATGAATTATATCAGGGGGTGGGGGGGGGTACCTGGTATCTGCCTCAGAGCTCTTGTCTCATTGCCGTCAGCTGATAAGCAAAGGCAAAGACATCGCACCCAATGTCCCTTCAGCACAGACGTCACTGCTGTCTGTCTAAAGCTTTATTTTTATCTCTTTACAAAAGCACGGTCATACCTTTCTCTATACTGCTTCACAACAACCTCTCTCTCCGCTCTGTGTTAGAAAACTCTGGTCCAAGTTCTATCATTCTATTTTTTTATCTTTGTATTTTAGTACCTATATTCTGATTCTTTATTCACATTGTATTATTTTGTTGGTGTTGTAATTTGTTTTTTAAGACTCTTCTTCTTCTCTAAATTCTATTGAACAGTGGTATATTTGACATTTCATTGTTTGATGTTTGATATTGACTGAGATGACTCCTGTTGTGATATTGGGCTTTACCAAAACTGATTGATTGATTGATATTTGAATGCTGATCAATGACAACCTTCAGCCTCTGAAAGAATCAAGGAAACATGAAATATCTGCACTGTGGACAGGAGTTAGCACAGAGCAAACTAGCCCCTGTCCTGTGTGTTCCTATAAACCAGGGATCTCCAACCAGTAGCTCGCCAGGCCTTTCCCAGTAGCTCACCAAAGGGTTTCTACATTTCTATACAGACGCTTGATGAGTCACATTTTTGTTGTTCTGGGCAAAATATCTCCAAACATAGCAAAGTATAAAGCAGAAACTACAGTCATTTTCTTTTATTGAATTGAATGATCATCTTGGCAGTGCTCGAGGCCCAGTTACACGTGTTTCTTTGAAGTATAAGTAGCTCGCTGCCATTTTTGTTCCGCAAATGTAGCTCGCAAGGTAAAAAAGGTTGGAGACCCCCTGCTATATACGGTATTTTAGCGAGGCAATACATCCCACAGGCAAAACTTCTTCGGTCTTCATCTGTACACTGTAGTTGAAGTGTAGGACGTTTCGATCTTAGTCCAAAGATCGCCATCAGCTTAATAACGACTTGAGCTCGCTGTGGGTCTCTTAAGAGTAAACCACAAGTCCCTCCTCTTTTGTTGCTAAGTAGAAAAAAAAAATACATCCCATTGTTTACTAGTTGAGCAGTAGTAGTGTATTAATCAAAAAAGAACAATGCATTCCCATTGTGTTGGTAACCCCCACAATGAAAAGAATGTACTGATGCAATAAATCTGACTGTTTTACCCTGACAGCACCACAGCATCTCCAGTAGCAAAGAAACTCATTCCATTCATTTTGTTACTTTATGTTTGACACATTTTGTAATGTTGATAAATATTATTTACCTACGCAATGTATCACAATGTAGTCGCCGCTTAGTAAGCTGCAAAGGGAGTTAGAAGTTTTTAACAAAGGCCAATGTATTTTCATTGTGCTTAAATATAGCAGCACCAGTTAAAACACAAACAATGTACATAAAAAATGCAATTAGCTCATATTACTATCGGAGTGTGACAGGAGAGTCTTTGGAAGCCGTGAAAAGATTTGTGCTTTTGAATCAACCATATTTATTTTATAGATTCATTAACCCCCCAGCAACAAACAGACAATGTGGAGTTGAAATACAATTAGAATACTTAAGTGGAGCTTTAGATCTAAGTCTATGCCTGGGTCTTTCCCTGTGTGAAGCCCACATGCACACAGTTTTCTCGCCTCTTTATATCTAATCCCATCTGTACATCCCAGCTGCTTTCAGACATGTAACACTTCTGAAACTAGGCCGTTTTTCTCCAAACTTTTTATGCTGATTTCTGTGTAAAAACCGACCAAATCATAGGTGGAACACTTTGCGAAGCCATTGTGTCCTTTCGTGTTTGTAATAATTGCTGTTGTCCTTCCAAATAGGCCTATTTGTCATGGTTTTGTCTGAATTGAAATCCCTGACCCGTTTTGTAAAGTTTTAATACATGATGAAAATTAGGGACACATTTAACTCTGCAAATAAGAGTAATAATAATAATAATTACCATGGATGATTTCCGGTTGTTTTTCGAAAATAGTGAGTTTACAAAGGGGTTCCACACAAACATTTGCCGCATCCACAGAAAACAATAGCCTAACTAAAGTGTCTTCAGTGGAAATGAACTAGCCCATGATTTGAAAGCCCATAAATTAAACAAAAAACATTAACAACACTGGCACAGTGGTCAGAGCAGTCATCCACAAATTCAAGGTTAAAGGCCCTGTACCTACAGTATATAAATCCAATTTCTTCATAGAGATGTGTTTATAAGCAAATTTCACAACTTGTGGGGTCACTTTTTCGGGTCACTTTCTTAGAAATTCAAGAAAAGTAGCCTGTAAACTCTTGAAATTGATAAAAATGCTTCATATTTAGTTGCACAGTATAATTTCCACATATATCTTAGATAGTTTACAATATACTAAAGGGGGGCAAAACAAATGTTATTCCTCTAGGTTATAGTGCCTTTAATGTAAGAGGGAGGGAAGTAAAATACATTGACAGTTTCTTCTTAGAGATGAGTTTATATGCACATTTCACAACTAGCAGGGTCACTTTGTAACAGAAATGCTAGCATCCAAACCATGTAACAAGTTTGTTGTAAAAGCATTTCCTGTTTGTCTCAGCACTTCCTGTGAACTGGGATTCCATTGTTGTCAATGTAAGAGAGTGAAGAAAATAAAAAGGGAATCAACAAAAAAAAGTTTGCGTGACTCAGTTTTAGTTTCAGTGGAAAAAAAGTGGACGACATGAAAAAAAGTGACCTATAATCATTTTTTTGCGATATTATAACTTACTTTTGTTGTCACTGTAAATGGCTAATTGTCTGTGAAGAACTGGAAAAAAGCTGATTGATACACAGCAGTTATATGTTTCACCAATAACAAAAATCAAAGCCAATATCAGCTCAAGTCAGACCTTCAGTTTGATCATGAACACAAGATGTAACCTCCTGAATGAGGTGAAAATGAAATCAGGAAAAACAAATTTCATTCCACTAAGAAAAAAATCAGGAATAGTCCCTTTAAAAGGCCGAATCTCACTGTAGCTGATACAGACACATGATTATTACCTGGTGAAACACAGATGACACTTTCTAGAAGATTATACCTCCCATTAAATCCCTGTATAAAGTCCAGCTGCACTTAAAAGGATAAGAAGCTAATGACATTTTCACAGTTTTTCTAAGGACTGTGTTAAGCGAATAACACCTAACACCTTTAAAATGCCAAGACATTCTCTGTTGCTCATTGAAAGGCCGCATCAGTTTGGGCTCTGAGGAGGCGTGACTGCGAGCCACATCACTCACCGTTGAAGCTGGCGTTGCGGATGTACTTAAGCAGAGTCTTGCCCTCGGCGGCCTCCATCTGTGGGCACACGGAGGGGTGGTCCGGGCACAGGTCTCGGTGCAAGTCATGGAGCGCGTGGGCCATGGCGTACACCGCATCAATCACAAACTGAACCTTCCCCTCCTGCTCGTACTTGGAGTCGGTCCCGATGCGCTCCTGACCTGACACACACATGAAAAAGGGCACGTTTTACATTCCTGTTGTGGTTGACGTGACCTGCTACAGTGCCTATAGCTTTACGTTTGGTATAGTTTTTGTGCAAAATGGCCTGGTCTGAAATGCTCTTAACGGATGAGCTCTTACTTTTCATTTATCGCAGCTCGGGTCTGACACCAGCAGTGATCCAGGTGGGCACCACTATCTTAGGCACAGCTATTGTTTATGATCTCAAGTTAAACCTCAACTTTTTTGATTGACGGTATATTAATAACAGCATTTTCTTGAAAGATTTAAATTTTTATTGAAAAATTCCACAATTTTTGGAACCCATGACAATGCAGACTGCAGGGTAGTTCAGCATCCAGCTAAGAACTTTCATTTACCCCATCAGTTTGATAAACTAGAGACATATAAGTCTCTTTACAAATTAAAAAGAAATATTACAAAGGCAGTTGATGAGATAATCTTCACCAGATTTGTTTCATTGTAACCAGTGGTGGTCAAAGGCTTCATTTAATACACCTCTATATGGGCACCATTAGTTTAATACACCTCTATATGGGCACCATTAGTTTAATACACCTCTATATGGGCACCGTTAGTTTAATACACCTCTATATGGGCACCATTAGTTTAATACACCTCTATATGGGCACCGTTAGTTTAATACACCTCTATATGGGCACCGTTAGTTTAATACACCTCTATATGGGCACCGTTAGTTTAATACACCTCTATATGGGCACCATTAGTTTAATACACCTCTATATGGGCACCATTAGTTTAATACACCTCTATATGGGCACCATTAGTTTAATACACCTCTATATGGGCACCATTAGTTTAATACACCTCTATATGGGCACCATTAGTTTAATACACCTCTATATGGGCACCATTAGTTTAATGCACCTCTATATGGGCACCGTTAGTTTAATACACCTC
>OMNZ01090060.1:0-12236 GCA_900303255.1 Lesueurigobius sanzi | reverse complement strand
GCACATATTTAATCTACAAACTGTTCACTAGTTTATTCGAGTTATGAGAAATGCACGCTGTAACTGCGACCCATGTTCACTCTGGCTCCGTCGCTCTCCCCGACACTCGCTCACTTTTGCGTCTCAAAACGCTGCCCGGTGGAGTCTTCACGATGATAAAAGGTGTGTGATATTTATGGCCACTTTTGCCGTTGTGTCCCATTGGTCAGTGACCGTATAAGACTTTTCTGTGGCCTGTTGTTTTTGTACAACAGATCAAATGCTAACTTTAGCTTGACTTCTAGTGCTGATGCTCCAGTCTTAACTGCTGCTGTCAGTAGCCTATTGTCGCTGTGCGTTAAACTGCAGCGTATTTCTGGACATTATTCCCACAAACTCACGCTAAAAGTGGGCGGTAACCACAGCTGTGCGCTCCGCTGCGTCTGTGAGGTGCTTGTGTCTGAAGAGCAGAACTGTAACTGTAAAAATGCTTTTGATATAGATATGAAGGTAAAGACGACATAAGGTCTTCTTTTTATCTAAATAATCAAAAAACACTGACACTGAATACAAATAGGGCCTATTTAATTATATTACATTACAACCATTTGTAATAGTCCTTGCTCAAAGGGGAGGGGAGGTGGGTCGCGAAAGATCATCAATGAAAAAAAAATGGGTCACCTGAAAAAAAGTTTGAGAAGCACTGGTTCACTGGCCTAGTGTCATGTTCCTTAATAAAGGCTTGATTTATTCATTTATTTAGTTTCATTTTCTTAACAATTAAGACGCTGCATATGTTAATCGGACCCAACAAAAACCCCGCCCCCCCTCTCAGAAAATAGTTCCGACGTCCATGGTCCCACACTTTGACTCACAGCCCAGTAACACACTGCACCTACAATCTCAGGAACTCATTCTTCCTGCGCCAACATTTAGATCAATCCCCTTCGGCGTTGAGAGGTGCACATGTGATGAAAGGAGGGTCGAAAAAAGAACGCAGTAATGAGTGAAACAAAGTCGCCATACGATGATTTTCAAAGGAACCGGTCAAAAAGCTTCTCTGACAGACTCTCCATCACAGACCAGACATAAAGCTACCCCCCTCTGCGGCTGATGGAGGCTGGGAACATAGATTTGTTCCTCTCTTTTCATCTGTGTTTGGAGCTGACAGGTAGAGCCCACTCTGTCGGGGCGGCCATGATGAACCTGCAGTGAGGGAGGAGCGGGTAATTGAAGCACTCCTCACATCATCCATTAGAGATAGTGGTGTTCAGGACGTCTGCTTCCTTAAGATTAGCTTATATTGCACCGGAGTGTCAGAGAGTAGCTTTATAGTTAGACTAAACTTGTAATCATTGTGCCAAGAGTTTTCTTTATGAGAGCATTTTAATGTTTTCTTCTAAAACTAAAAAGTTAATAACATTATGCACAATATAACAACTGCTGGTGTTTCACGGCCCCCATAGCACACGTTTCCCATTCAAACTAAAGAAATATGCCTTCAATAAGATCCGGTGAACCCTTGAAATTATCAGTCAGGTGTCAGGTTTGTGTATCGATAAAAATCTATGAATAAGCCGCATCGTTGTATCGGCCGCAGTGTTCATGGTGTGTGAAAAAAGTAGCAGCTTGTACCCAGGAAATTATGGTAAATCTCAGTGGAACTTTTCTTGGTTAAATATGGTGATCAATCCCAGGTCCGACTGGATGAAATCCAAAGCTGTTGGAAAGCTGAACTCTCCAGTTCTCTTCCTCTGCTTCCCCCTATAGTGTACGAATATGCATTCTGTTTTCTCTGTCTGTATAACTATTGTCTTTTTGGGCCATACTATAGAGACGAGTGAACTTGTATTGGGAACCAAAATGTCAACATTTCAAATGTTTTCATCTGGCACAGTTCGCGTTCACAAAGCACTTTTCTTAATCGAGCAAAGTTGGAGAATATTTACTGACATGGCTTCTGTCTATGAATCATTTGACCCGATGTTGAGCACTGTTCCAGCCGTTTGTTTTGATTTGGACAGTCACATTAGGCACTTCCTGGTTTTGGTCTTCCTTTGTTATGTTCACAAATGAAATGACTCGAAACAGTGTGTTATAACTGGACGAGACCCATGTTTGTTCACATAAACCATGAACCTTGAAGTAATCTACTTTAAAATGGTCAAATGAAAAGCAATTGATACAAAACATTTAGTTACAGAATCACCAACACAATTCAGGTATTAAGTAACAAAGTGACACTTTTCAAACCCGGCGAATTGCAGTCAAGTAATACTACTAACTTCAAAACAAAAGTCCATTACGCTGTACAAGCGCGAAAAAAAAATCAATTATAAAGGTAAGAACAGGCTCACATTTCACTTCACCATCTACTTATCCTCTTGGAGTGATTTCAGATTGATGGACTGTCCTCAGAGGCAGACGAAGCTTTTACTCCGGTACCCCCCTCGCCCATAAACCATCCACTTAGACCAGGACAATAGTATGGATCCTCCTCATTTGGGCCTTCTTCCATTCACCTCTGCCAAGACAGTTACGTAACAGGCCGGTCAGCACGTCTCTTTCGGCACAAAATACTGCCACGCCAGCCCATTCAATTACACTACAGGCCGATAAAAGGGAGACGCAATGGGATTAGAATTGTTTATGGGGTTTAAGGGGGTCCCCTGCTCGCATTGAAGGCCGCGCATCCAGGATTTGTCCCCCGCATTCGGTAAGTCGATCAAAAAGCCTGTTCAGCAGCGTTACAACATGGAATAAAAGTCCACATCAGCCTTTTATATGTTTCAGGACAGGGATTTATAGCCATAGTCAGGTTTATTTCACTGGTGACATGACCCTGAAGTAGCCTGTATTCAAATGTATGGTTTTATGTTGTTGATAGTTGTGCTCAGTTTACATACCCTTTTAACCTTTTGGCCATTTTTCATAGAATATGAATGATAAAATCTTTTTTTTCACTCATGGTTAGTGGTTGTGTGAAACTGAGTTTTCTCTTTTGAAATCATAATGAAACAGAAACTACTCAAATGTCCCTGATCTAACGTTTACATGACCTTCAACAACTGCCAGGAAAATTGTTCAGGAGCAAAGAAAAACTAACTTCAGCTGAAATACAGGACTCTCTGCACAATATGTAAAGTTTTGATCAGGAACATTTGGCTAGTTTCTAGTTGAAAAGCGTAAACAAACAGGTTTTTTGATAATACATGGCTTCATGCAACCACTAAACATGAGTGAAATAAAGGCTTTTCTGTTATCAATCATATTCTATGAAATGCATAAGTTTTCATCCCCTGCCATTCTGTCAGGGGATGAGAACTTATGAGCACAACTGTAAATTAGTAACAAAAATTGTTTGAGAAGGGATTTTGGATCATGTTCTATGTTTAGTTTCTAGTTAATGAAAAATCCATTAATAAATCATTAGAAATTAAAATGCCTTGCTTTTTAATTTCAATAAATCAGGCTAGGTTTAGGGGCTTGTTTAGGGGGGATATTGAAATATCCCCCTAAACAAACCTTCTGAATATTGAATATCAAATATTGAATATTAACTACACGACTGGAAAGTTTGGAGTCTGCAGGTTGCTACTAAAGTGGAGATTTCGTTGCAAGAGTAAATTTTGATTTTGAGTTGATCTGAAAAAAAATGTCAAGGGAATAACTATTATTTCAAGTAAACTGAGATTTATCGTCTAATTTTGACTAAACCAGGACTAAACCCAGGACTAAACCAGGACTAAACCCAGGACTAAACCTGGACAATATCACAGACTGAACCAAGATTAAACCAGGACTAAACCATGAGGGAAGCAGGTCAAAACTCTGGACTGAAACTTGGACTAAAACAGGTCTTAACCAAGACTAAACCAGGACAACGCCAGGTCTAAACCCAAGAGGAAGGAGATGGCTTTAGTTTTTTTTTTTAAAGACAATATACACATGAATTGTGATAAAATCGAAATTGTGATTTACACTAAAGAATATCGTGATAATATTTTTTGCCCATATGCCAGCCCTAGTCACTATAAGGTCAAATATGCACTTTAAGTGCATTAAGTTGTTGTTGTTTTTTTTCACATAACAAGTTACATACTTTACCTTTCAGAGCAAAAAACCTGTTCCAGTGGCAGATTTCTTATACTCAAATCAAGGGCAAATTATTTAAAGAAAATTGTACAGTGACTTTCTTGCATCTATATTTGACCACCGCTACTGATAACATACAATTTCACAACACACGGCTCTTCCCTTGCTTCTTTTTCATTCCACTGCCTAATTTACATGTCATACAAGGCCGTAGCTGCGGTTGTGAAGTCTATACTTTCATCTTCGTCCCCGCACTGTCTTTAAGCCTTCACTGTACTCGCTCCGGGGGGAAACGTGGCATTAGCACTCTGCACATCTGTGACGCGCCGCACGGCTAATAGCTAGCTCCGCACATGTTATTCGTTTTCCTGTGTGGAGCACCGCAATTACCCATCGTTATCGACAGCTCCGGCGCTGTCCTCCTCTGACGGCTTCGGTTAGAGCTGCCCCCGTTTGGAGAGAGGAGAGACGGTGACAAATAGGCCAGCGCGGTCCCAGCAGATACATTTTTAATGACGCCGTTTTGCCTATGAAAAAGTCCAATTTGTTGTTGCCAAACAGAATGATAGTAGCGCTATGGGCGACTGTGGCTCCGGTGGTAGAGTCGCTATCTTTCAGCAGATGGTTGCCACTTTGCCTTTTCAGCTTTTTTCACTGCCAGAAGTCATATCTTGATAAGTTTAAATGACTGGAATGAAGTATATTTGACCATAATTTAAGTAATTCTGGCTTTTCAAGTTAAAATGTTGCCAATGGAATAAGACTTTTTGCATTTAATACAAGAAATCACAACTCATTTGCACTAAAATTGTATTTATTATCTAAAGGTGGCCACACACTAGAGGATTTTAAATCTTTTGAGACTAAAGATCTGTGCACAGACCACACACACTTAAGGGCCTGTCACAATTGGCGCATTGACCGCAGCGATTCCCCCCCCCCCCCCCCCCCCCCCCCCCCCCCATTTGGTCTGCGCCAAACTTGAAAGTGGTCGCAAAGTAGACTTTTAAGAAATCGCAGTCACAGTCCCAATAGATTACGGGCTGCGACTGGATGCGGTTGATTTGGATAGTGTCCAAATGCGAGTGGTGCAAGGAAGAGAAGCAAGCAGTGAGCGGCTGGTGAGAGAGTGTTTCACGGGCCATCGCGGGCAGTGGTGGGGCCTCTTCACCTGCTCCGCTACCGCGTGTGAACCCCCCAGACACACATCCTGCGTGTTTACATACGTAGTTACGTGCGCTTGTTGCTTTTCTGTTTAGTTTTCATTGTGGTCAATTGCAAGTGGCCACACATCCTGCGTGTGATGCGCGCAAGGCACCGTGTGTCAGATTTACGCACGTTGGCCAAAATAGAATGGATCCTATTTTTTTAAGCGTGCGTCGTGCGTAGTGTGATGCTGTTGTCTCCAGTAGGAAATATAATGGAATTATAACGCTGCATGTGTGGCCGCTCTTGCGTCCCTACAACATTGTAGCACGTGCGAAGTTACGCGCATAACCACGTACGCAGGATGTGTGTCTGGGGTGACAGAGACACACTGTATACGCGCGCGCACATGCCGGTGACGCCACACTGTTTTGCTCGGTCAGTGGAATTGAGAACCGCGTGTGAAGCGCTGTCATGTAGCCTACATTCCTTCATCGTTCGTGCTCACTTGGACTTTATAGCTAAAGAATGGTCTTGGTGAAGGAGAGACATGGAGGAGCCTGTATTCCTCCAAGAAGGACTTGGTTTTCTCTCCACGATGCTGTGACAGGCTTTGCTTCAGTCCTACTGTTTTACATTTAATCCCAAATACTATTATGTCCAGAGTTTTAGACAGTGGAGTAAGCTAAAAACTGTTTGAGAAGCCAACAACTACACGTTCAACTAAATGCGTGGCTGCCACTTCACTTTCTTTCTTTTTTTGGATTCATATTCATCTGTTGAACAAACTAACAAAAAAAAGAAAAACGTTGAATCCGCTGCCGCCTGGGGAAGCGTCATAAGGGGAGGAAATAACTT
This sequence comes from Lesueurigobius sanzi, assembly GCA_900303255.1. Taxonomy (NCBI): domain Eukaryota; kingdom Metazoa; phylum Chordata; class Actinopteri; order Gobiiformes; family Gobiidae; genus Lesueurigobius; species Lesueurigobius sanzi. The sequence continues at coordinate 6,158 of OMNZ01090060.1, read as the reverse complement.
TGTCTGTATTTGTAGCAGGTTATATGCTCTAATACCTAGAGGTTATTGCTATATTATTATTATTGCTTATTATTGATATTGAGGCCTCAATTTTACCACAATATATTCAATTACTTTTAAAGCACAAACCTTAAGATATTAATTGTGGATTCTTTATTGTTCCTAGTTGGGTTTTTTGTTGAATTTTGGAAACTTTAGTGTAATTTTTTCAAGTTATTAGTTTAAAGTGGACATCTTGTGCTTGATTTTTGTCTTGTAAACCTGCAAACGGGCACCTCAACGTTAATATTTATGTTTTAAAACTTAAAGCCAATATATGGAAAATAGTAAGAACTCTTCTCTTAGCATCTTGTTCTGTGGTTTGGAGTGCCCTCTTCTGGTCACATGGGGAATAAACCAGGGTAAAAGCAAAATGCAAGCCTAACAAGTAATTTTTTAGCCAACTATAAGACTGATTACTATTCTGTTTTATCATATTTACTTGCTGATGGTGACAAATAGGTCAGCGCAGTCCCCAAAGATACATATTTAATGATGATAAACACAGCTTTGGCCCGAATCAGATCATTTTTAAGCATGTGACTGTTAGCAGCCAGCGCAGGGGGTAATACATTAGGAAACCTTGAGCCGTTCAAGCAGAGATCTGTATTTGAATATATGCAAATGTGTGAAAAGAGCGCACTTTATAAACTTTGCGAATACAAAAAGGTGCATCTAAGGACAAAGCTATAGTTCGAAGTGAGCTGTAATGAGGCTGGCTGCTGCAGTGCGGCGCATGGATGAGCGGACCGCGGCTGTACAGCATGTGAATAATGTGAATAATGCAGGATGGAGTGAGCTCCAGCACTTTGGAGGGCACATGAACTCATTTACATGGCACCGACTGTGGGGCACGATCAGTCCAAGTCATGTGGGGGGTAAAGAAAAGCATGATATGGATCGGAAAGGGGAGCTACACTGCAAAAGGTGGTAACTTCATGAGATAAATTTGCTTGAATTCAGAATATTTTGCCTTATATAAGTGGATTTTGGAGACAGAAATGAATGCAATTCCCATAAACTGGAAAAGAAATGGCCAAGTATGTGGAACATCGATGGAAGATTCTGAAGAGACAAGTTGAGCATCAATCTCCATCAAGTCTCTAAAAGAGGTCATTCCACAAGTCAATAAAAATCATGGGGGGCATACAAAGTACTAGATGTAGTTGTTTTTGTTGTGGGGTGTACTCATTAATGCACAACTTTAAAAAGGCTGTTATCCCACAGATTGGTAAGGCTAATTTCTGGCACAAATGTTACTCCTTTTGCCCTCCATGTTCTATCTAAACAGAAAACAAGACAGCAGCTGACCAGCGATACATATTCAGGATGAAAAAGTCAAGTTTTAGGCAAAAGAAAAACCAATAACGATAAAAAAAAGATTTTATCTAGTACCGTTTTGAATCCCTGGGCAATGGTTAGAGAGGCCTGTAAGAACATGGCTGGGCCCATTTTAAAGCCCCAACCCCCCTCTTCTGAATGCAAAAAAAACAAAAGTCTCTAGCGCCAGTAGGGTTAATATCGTAATACGACCACAATGATATCGAGACATTTTACTACTACTAATATCGTCAATATCATTGCAGCCCTCATTTCTGATCCACTAAAATAGAAAACACTGCTACACAGAGACAATTACCATATTTTCCGGACTATAAGTCGCACTGGACTATAAGTCGCACCAGACAAAAATGCATAATGAAGAAGAAAAAAACATGTATAAGTCGCACTGGATTATAAGTCGCATTTTTGGGGGGACATTTATTTTAAAAATCCGAGACCAAGAACAGACATTTCATCTTAAAAGGCAAGTTATAATAATAACAATAGAATAGAGAACAACAGGCTGAATAGGTGTATATGCTAACGTAACACATTGATGCTTATTCAGCTACACGAAGCATAAACAATGAACTGAATAGGTGTCTGGTAGGCTAACGTAACATATTAATTCATATATAAGTCGCACCTGAGTATAAGTCGCAGGACCAGCCAAACTATGAGAAAAAGTGTGACTTATAGTCCGGAAAATACAGTACAAGCATTTGTTGATTTTTGTCCATATGGCACTTATTTGTTTTTGTCACTTACCCACTCAAATCAAAGTGAAATTTTCATATTTAAATAAAACTAAACCCATTTTCATATTCTTTTTCCCCGGTCTACTCATCCACATTCATCACCCATCAGGCATAAGTCAACGCGTGTTTGCTGCTGTTTCCAAAGCCACAAACGGCCATTAAACCCAGTTGTGGTTCAGAAAAGGTCATCGTGTTAGATCTGGCTGAACACGGGCTCGCTTCCATTAACCTTTATTTTGCCGCAAATTGAATAAAAGCGCTGAACACGTCGGCCGGGCCTCAACGTGGAATTAGTTTTCACGCAGCAGCTTCAGCCTTTTGCCTTCAGAACGATGTGTAACTGGAATGGGACACTGTTGTTTACGCGCTAAAAGGGTATAATTGGTTTTGGCGCGGCGCAAGCATATATTTACGTGAGTTTGTGGAGATGGAGACAGCTGTAAACTCGTCCTCTTAGATAAGACGGTCGTGCCATAGAATTAGTTTGAGTGGAAGCACAGGTTCTTTTCAGCCAGAAAAGCAAAACCATTGGTATTCAAACAGGTAATGAGCTCAGCAGTTATATCTAAAATGAAAAGCAGAGTGACTGTGGCCCCTGTGTCCTTCTAATAAAAGAAAGGTCCTACATTTCACATCAAATTTGTACATTGAATTAATTAATTTAGAATCTAAACAATGTCTATTGCATGTACAGGTATATTAAATAATCTATTAAAGCTTGTTAAGTCTTTCATTTGATTTGGAACCGGCCATAGTTTTGATATTGAAGGTTGCTGGTGTTGTCTAATTTGATTTAAGGCAAGAGACACTGTATACCTGAATATGGCAATAAATTAAACTGATATCCAGTTGAAACCTTTGCTGTGTATTACTGACATAAATGTGACGAAAAAATGTATTGCAAGTTTTCTGTCATTTTATGACGTTTTCATGTAAAAATAGCCAAAATTGCTTATATTTTCAAATAACTAAACAATGGATCAATTTATGGTTTAATTTTGTTGATATATTAGTTAAAAAGATTTGTACAGAGGGGGATTTTGGATGTCTTACGGGCAAAGTCCACATCCTCCACTCTGCTCCGTCTAGCTCAGCCACAAAAAAGTGTTTAAAACCGAATAAATATATTTTATTGAGAGCCTATTTCAATTAAATGTTACTGTTATCAAAATACAAAGCCATTTACCAAATGATGCTTAATAAACTATTACCAAACACTGAACTGTATGTGCATTTGTGTTTGCTTGGGACCGACATATTTCTACACATTTTTATCAAGTATGCTCTGGGGCCCGCTCTGCACATGGCTCTGTAGCCCGACAGAGTGGAGCTCAGGTGGACCTATATATGCCCGTGTAGTGGCCGTTTGATGGTCCGACCGGAGGTGGGCCACGGCCGCCTGGAGCAGCAGAGTCGCGAGATGTGGAACCAGGCGGTTCGTTTTTACTTATTATAGTGAATAAATCTGCAAAAAGTCAGATTTCGCCTTTTTTATGGGGTTCAAAACCCATTATATCAGGCTAGGAATTAAATATTGAAAAATCCCTCAGAACCAGCCTTCAAAACATTGTTAAGTCCAAGACTGGAAAGTTTGGAGTCTGTAGGAGCTACTGAAGTGGACATATTGTGTGAGGCCATAACGCCTTTGCTCTGCCCGATCCCGGCAGACCTCGGAAGCTAAGCAGTGCCTGGTCAGTACTTGGATGGAAGACCACCAGGGAAAGGCCAGGGAGCCTGTGTGAATGTAATGAGTGAGTGTTGGTGGTGGTCAGAAGGGCCAATTCTTTTCAAAAGACTCATAAAAGTCAGTTTGACAAAAGCCATTATAAAAAAATATGTACATCATCACACCTTTCAAATTATCATATTTTGCTACTTTAAAATATAAGAATGATCACATTTCAAATTAAACAAATGACCAAAAACGCAAAACTTCACAGATTGGCAGCCCGCAAGCCATCACCCAGTATGGAGTGAAAGAATAATGCCATGTAAATGTCCAGATGTCCGATTTATAATGCATTATTATAATAAATGTGAGAAAAATGTTAGAAACATTGAATCAGTGCATTATTTGCACTCCTTTTTGTAAATATTAGATCATTTATTGGTTTCCAGTTTGTATGTTAAGAGAGCAAACTGGACCAAAACCTAAAATTTGCCTGCCGTGTCTATCCTTAAGTTCAAATAACTAAACCTCCTAACCGCTCGTACATCATCCATAAAATCAACACACAGGCACTTTCTCCAGGAGAGAGAGAACAAACCGGCGATAATTGATTGTAAAAGTGTTGAACGAAACCACACACCAGCACCAGATAAACCCACACACCGCGTCCTCCTCGTGCTCTCATCGTCCTCATCTCCATGGCGACAGGAGTCAATTATATGGCCTTCATATGGATGCGCTCACAAAGGGACTCTCCAGCACCACCTCTCAGCACCGGCTTTGGCACTTATATCATCATCATCCACGCAGTGTGGCTTTGATGTGCGATGGAATAACATGCTCCACGTTGTAGCGTTTAGCGAGCAGGCACAAACACCGCTGCCAAGTGGGACCTCAAAGGAGCAGAGGGGGCCGCGACGAGTGGGTGTGTGAATGGGCGAAGTTTATGGGCTTCTGGAAGGGGCACGAGAATGTAAAGTAGTGGTCAATTTTAGTCAACGTAATCATTTTGCTGATTTAAACGTACTGAAATCTCGAGATATTTCTGTAAATTCATAAAAACTAAATACAAAATGAAAAGAAGGGACTGAAAACATGTGAACTTCAGTGAGAAAGAGCCTCATATCATTTAGGAACATGTCTGTGCTTTATTCATGTGGGAGAAGCTCCAAGAATTAGATACATGGAATTTGACTAAAACTAAAATCTTGACTAAATGAAATGTTTCCCTCAAAAACTAAATAAAAAATATATTGTCAAAATTAAGACTGATGTAAAAGAGGGTTCAGGAAGTTCCTATAGTGTGAGTCAGAAATATTGACTTAGCCAACCAGACAAACGCACATGCACATTTTTGTTTGGGTTAGTAAGTCATTTACTCTTTTGTCATTTAGGTTTTTGTTGTTCTTCTGATGGATTGTATTGTACTTGTTTGGGGGGATATGAAGGAAAGCAAAACAAAGATGACAGAAACACGTACGAGATGTTGTTTTGTCTTTTGCGAAAAACTTCGGAACGGTAAGTGATAGAGACATGCGGTTTCTTGTGTTGAAAAATAAAGTTTCGAGCTGTCAAACAAGCCTCGGTCCTCTTACGCCTCCAGGGAGTTGTGTGACATCGTAGCCTAAGCATGGACATCAGAAGTGCCCCCGTCTAAAAGCAAATGTTCTGATTTAAAATGTGCAAATGGTGGATTGACAGCCAAAAAACAGCAAATATATGGAAGGCCAAAGGGCCAAAAAATCTCGCAAGATATTTTAGGTATAGTGCCTTTAATTTCGTCAGTAATATACAGTATGAAAAGCACATACAGTATATACAATGGATAGTAAAGAAAAAAGTTAACGTCAAGCACTTCTAAAAATGCGACAATACCAAGGACAGCCCTGGGTATAGGCAAACCAATCCATCTGCTGAATATGGGGCCAAATTGTGCATAACCCTCTACAATTCAATTCAATTTATTTCATATAGCACAGAATCACAACAAAGTCGCCTCACAGGGCTTCACAGTAAATAGAAAGACAATTTTAGACAATGTTTACAATATTAATAGTGCTGGGGCATCCCCTGTCCTTAGATCCTCCTTCACGGCAAGGAAAAACTCCAAAAACCCATTGGGACAAAATTAAGAAACCTCGGGGAGATCCACATGAAGGGGGAGATCCTCTCCCAGGACGGACAGGCTAGATGGGGGTGGGGGATTGGGGAGAGGGGGGGATCACGGTGACGCCTCCGATGGTCCTTCCCATGACTCCTTAGTGATGCTGTGTTGTTCCAATCGTAGTTCGCAGGGGACTCGCACAGACGTCAGGGCATCTGGACAGCATCACCGACTTTAGCACATACTGTGTCTTTGGAATGAATAA
>OMNZ01090059.1:0-14516 GCA_900303255.1 Lesueurigobius sanzi | reverse complement strand
CTTCTTTCTCTCTCTTTCTGTGTCTCTCTTTCTCTCTCTCTCCTTCCCCCCTCTCTCTCTCTCCTTCCTCTCTCTCTCCCTCACTCCTTCCCCTCTCTCTGTCTCTCTTCCTTCTCTCTCTCTCCTTCCTTCCTCCCTCTTTCCTTCCTCTCTCTCTCCCTCCTCCTCTCTCTCTCCTCTCTCTCTCTCTCTCCTTCCTCTCTCTCTCTCTCCTTCCTCTCTGTCTCTCCTTCCTCTCGCTCTCTCTCTCCTTCCTCTCTGTCTCTCTCCTTACTCTCTCTCTCTCTCCTTCCTCTCTGTCTCTCTCCTTACTCTCTCTCTCTCTCTCTCCTTCCTCTCGCTCTCTCTCTCCTTCCTCTCTGTCTCTCCTTTCTCTCTCTCTCTCTCTCCTTCCTCTCTCTCTCTCTTTCCTCTCTCTCTCTCTCTCCTTCCTCTCTCTCTCTCTCCCTACTCTCTCTCTCTCTCTCTCCTTCCTCTCGCTCTCTCTCTCCTTCCTCTCTGTCTCTCTCCTTACTCTCTCTCTCTCTCTCTCCTTCCTCTCTCTCTCTCCTTCCTCTCTCTCTCTCTCCTTTCTCTCTCTCTCTCTCTCTCCTTCCTCTCCTCCCTCTCTGTATTCCTTTGGTATTTGAAAAGTAACTGTATTCGAAATACCCTCAAATGAGAGAGTATTTGTACCTGAGTACAGTTAACCAAAATGAGTATTCTGAATACATATTTATATATTTAGTTACTCCCCACCACTGCTGATTTGGTATTTTTTATGTTTTGTTTTGGCACATTTGGATTAAAACAATGAAGTCATTTGCTTATTATTATATCACTGTGGCTCTCATATCGAGCAGCCCCATTTGATACCAATCTGCCCATTACTGGTGGAGATGGGCTCCAGTGTGATTGGCAGACCCGGGACCAGCACTGAGTAGATGTAATAGTGTGTGCGGTGAGTGCTGCACTTCATGTTACTTAATAAACATGTCACGTACCCTTGATCCTCCTAGACTCCTTGCGCTGGCTGGTCTTCACACCCGGCTGTAGCTCGGCCTCAGCTGACATCCTCCTCCGCTCGGTCCCTGGCTGTGCTCACTGCAGATCCAGCATGGGGTTGTCAGCTCACCAGCTTTATCAGCCCAACTCCGTCTTCAAATGTCCAATCCCGCCGCTGCAATCTCTCTCTCTCTCTCTCTCTCACACCACTTCAACTCCAGAGAGGATCCCCGTCAAATCCATGGCTTCGCGGTACTGGTACTCCTCAATACATGAAGATCCAGCCCTGGACTATCTCCCCCCCTTCACGGCTCGCCCATGGAGGCTGTAGTGTCGCAAAACAACTCATGAAAGGATGGATGAATTGCGAGAGAGAGAGACTTCAGATCGGAGTTGACATCTTCAGAAGTGCACCTGAGGTATCACCACAGAAGGTCAAGTATCACATGGTCCACCACTTGCTCTTTTCAGAATCCTGGCCACAAAGTCCGGAGCAATCCCTGTGACAGTGATTGCTTCAAATATTGTTCTTCCAAGCAGGTGAGAAGTGTAGAGTGTTCTTTGGTAGAGCTGTGCAATGCGATGTGCTCCAGAAGTCCATCACTGTCGCTGGCTCAGTGATCTGCAAGTCAAGATGACAGGAGAAACCGTGTTAAGACAGGAATTATCAAGACAATATTCCAAATCTGTGCTCAAATGGTGGGTACATAATGTAGTTTCTGAAACAGTATTCAGAAACAGTATTTACAAATCAGCAAAGTTCAGTTAGACCTGCCCAGAGACCTGTCAAAAATATCTTTAGCGTTCTACAATGCTTGTCTAAAAATACAGAAAATTCCACAACAGTATGTTTGTGTTTGCTCTCAGTCCTCCAGAAATTTTCCAACTTTAGTAAAACGAAATATCATGAACTAAATTGACTGAGTTGACTTCTAACTTCAGAAGCTTTTTCTCGGTCTTGTAGTCAGATGTCAGGCTGGTTAAACACACAAGTCTATCGAGACTCTGGCCATTTAATGAATCAACAAAGATGTTTTTGTATTTCTTATTTTATGCAATATTAATGAGACTACAGAAAGCACTTATGTTGTGCATCCTTGAAGAAAATCATTTTAAAGCTTTCTGCACTAAAATAAATATGGGGCAATAAAGAACATCTGCATGAGGCCACTATGAAAAGCACCACTCATGGGAGGAGAACATGCCTTTGATGGCACTAAAAACTGTGGAGAGACTAGTTCACATTGTATTTTTAATGTCCTTGACTGGAGCAAGGCCTATGCCCAGCTGGCACTGTGTCTGCTGGCATGGCCTGGATACAGTGCACTTTCAGGAGAGCCACTCTGTTCTGGGTCACGTTGTATCCAACCACACAGGTACTGCCAATGTCTTAAGAAATATACGACTCACATCATTTCTATACAACTTTGCGATTGATGGTCCAACTTCTCAAAGGTGAAGCCAACAGCTACAGTACATCCAAACCAATGAGAGAGAAGAGGAGCAGACGGCTCCTGACAACTCCCATGATGCAACTCTGTGCAGAGGCACTAGAGCCTGGCCACACAGGAGGAGTCTACTCGCAGCCTATCATTACCTGATTTTGGTACTATTATTTCAATCACAGATGTACATTTGTAACGTGGCTCTTAAATGCGAGATCGTACCCTTCAGAACAGAAAGATAACATCGACCCCCAGACTACTCGTCTTTGTGAAGGATTGTAAAAGCGTGTAGTCTGACTGGCTGGCGGCACGATCATGATTAATGTTATGGCTATCACTTATTCACATTGGCAAATAAATTATAATAACTTGGAACCATAGTGGGACCATGTGACCTCTTGTAATATTTTAGACCATATCCCAGTATATTCTTATATCAATAGTTAGTAGTCTACTGTACAGAAAGAAAGGCTGTTGTACTTGTAAGGGTATTAACATGGCACCTATCGCTTTAATGTTCAACTTGTTGTTCTGAGGGACTGTAAATCAGTGTAGCCACCGCACTAGGTCTTAGTGGTTGTCCCTAGTACCACCCGTCACAAAGCATACTTATGAAGCACATCCCACATGAACCGTGCGTGCCACCGAGTGGAGACGTATTTTCCATGTCACAAAGAGCCTTATCTGAATGTAATGTTCATCACAGACCAGGGAGATACGCCTCATTGTATTAGGCAGAAGACTGATTTCATATGATGTACGGCTGCTTTTCAAAACTATCTAGGTCACCGCGGGTCCCAATCTGCTCCGTGTTTTAACAGCTCGCGCCGTCTCTCATGATTTGGGTCAGAGTTAACAAGCGTCTTGCGTTTCTCGGGCTGCTCTCTCAACAGTTCAGGGATGTCAAAAAGCTCTTGACAAAAGCTAACCTTTATTTATTAATTTGCTCACTTTAGTCTCTCTCTGTCTCAAGTGCAGAGAAAACTTCCTTCAGGGAAATCAGTCAGGGTCTGTCTGTATTTTTGCATTTTCCCTTGCTGTTTTTATCTCCTTGTCCTAGTCAATACACCTGTCTCCTGAGTAGTATTATTGTCATGTCATTTAGTTTAGTGAGACATTTCCTAAAGCCACCAACAAAGAAAAGCCAGAATAATGTATTAATCTACAATACTAATGTAGATAATGATGATGACACACTTGATTATTGTGCTCAGTTTCCAGTCATGTTTACATCTTCAATCATGCAAAGACCTGCTGATTCTGAAATTATATTCCTAATGGTGTCAGTCCCTAATACTTCCTCCTGGGTCTGCCGGCTAATAGACCTCACAATCAACCTCACATTGAGACAGGGCCTTTGTGTCTCTCTTCGGCTGAGCCTCCACAGCCATCTATCACTGGATATGCCCAATTACACACCTCCACTGCCACTGTCCCCAATGGAATAACCCTGGATGCTCATTCCTAGATGCACATGTGTCTTCTTGGCCAAAGCTGCCTTTGGCCGCCGGGCTGGTGCTGTGTTGGTGCACTAAAGCAAACTTGGCACCTCACACTGGTCATCTTTGTTACAAAGTGGCCTCTGGCTTATGGAGTGGGACAGGACTGTCGCGGCTAGTTCCTTTGAATACCCCTGTTGTGCCACCTTCATTGTGTTAAGCACTACAGCATACCAGACTGCCTGACCGTTGTTAAAAAGCACATTGTGTAATGAGTGTAGAATATGGATGAAGTCAACTGTATATAGACTACATTCAAGCTGAAATATATTCCACTATTGCCATTTTAAACTAAAAGTTGCATCACCTACCAGTACAATTGTTTCAATAAGTCATCACCACGAATACTACTTTTACATCTGTTAATAGTGATTCAATGTGAAACGTACCGCTTAAAATAAAAAATAAAAAACTTTGACAGTTAAGCTTATAATCAACAACCGTTCACACCTTTGAGTCCAGTAAAACATCAACAGAAAGGAATAGAGTTTTTCACAGTCTATTGAAAAGGATTATATCACAGCCCTTCAGTTTCAAATGTTTGACTCTCAAAATAAACAAAGGTCACTCCATTATTTTGCCAAAAGCACTAAAAGTCTTACACACCAAAGTAGCTACAGTATTTGTGTTCCAAGTTGCAGAACACAGTAACATCGGCTTATACTAATTTAACCATTTCCCGCCCACTAGTGATACAAGGACAAAATAAGTGAAGGCAATGGTTTGGCAGTAGAGTAGTGTGTGAGTGACAGGGCAGTGGGTATTGGTGCAGAATGGCAGCCACACTTCTATCACTCTGCCCCAGGAGGTCGCTCATACCTCCGAGAGGCAGGAAATGAATAAGGCATGAAATTGTTTAGTATTTTCTGATATATCAAACACAAACCCCAAGACATAGCTCATTTCTAAACCAGGACTTTACTTACTATACTTTTTTCATCACAATCAACACAAATATTAGAAAAATCGTCAAGGTTGACCAAAGCATTATGAGCAACACCCCCCACTTGGTTAACATGTTTAGGAGCCTCCAACACTGTCAGCCCGTGCACCTGATACTTTACTGTATTGTTACCAATGACAGCCAGAGCATTATTTTCTCTCCCTCACCTCGCTGACTGCGGCTATAAGAACAATCTCACGTGGTCCGTTCAAGAGAGTGATAAGCCTTCCCTCTCAGATAAGGTCCATTAGTCGGTGTTAGACTAATTACAGCACTGATTAGCAAGTGCTTGACATATAACTTATATTACCGTACTTCTCTTCTCGGCGCCCGTGCAGCCTGGCCCCATTAGAAATAGGCAATTAGTAGGGGACTGTCTGTATTGCTAATCAGCGTGTGCAGATATCAATCTATATTAAATGTTATAACCTGTGGGCCAGAATGTGCATATGCATGTAATGTGAATGTAAATGCAAAGAATGGCTTACATACTTCAGCTTTGGTAATTGGTGTAAAGACAAAATAGCAAAATTAATCCACAATAAAAGTCCAAAGAGGAAAGAGGCTGAATGGTTCAAACTCTGCAATGCATGTATTCTAGAGGGGGGGGATATCTGGGGTCATTTTTGAAGACAGGTGCTAAATAACATAAATCAGTGCACCTGATTTACCATTTGAAATTGTGTTTATTACAATATTAATTCCCCAAATCTGATGTGTAACTGATATAATGCAGCTCCACTTTAGCACCCGTGCGTCACAGTCACACAGTCCTGGGTTCGATCCCCGGGTCGGACGGGGCCCTTCTGTGGGTGATGTCACCTAATTGTGAGGGTGTGTCCTCACTCGCTCCTCTACAAATACAGTAGTAGCAAATACATGTAGTCGCTGGTCCTTACTTCTTGAGAAAGGCTTGTTGGAGCCGATACGCGTGGAAGAAACCTGCAACATGTTTTAAAAGATTTGAAACATGCATTAGCCCAGTAAAATAAAGGATTCTTAGAAAATGTAAATAGAGTGCCTTGGTTCTTTGTTTATCTCTTGAATGTCTGTCCCCCAATACCAAAGAGCACCTTCCCCAAAAAAGCTACTTTTTGTGGTACTGACTTCCAGAGCACTTTGTCTCTAGTTTTTCCCTTTCTGTGTGGCGTCTGCATGTTCTCCCAGTGTCTACGGAGGTTTCCTCTGGTTTCCCCTGGTTTCCGCAAACATGTACAATAGATCAGGATGAATGAGAGCAAGAGTGCACGGTTGGTGGTGGTCGGAGGGGCCGATGGCACAGAATGGCAGCCTCGCTTCCTTCACCACCGAGTATGGCATGAATGAATAATATCTACAGTGCAGCGCTTTGAGAAGCTTGGTAAACACGCTTGAAAAGCGCAATACAGGTGTGAGCCATTGTTACGATCTTCTGGTCTCTCTGCGTTCAATTGACTCTGTTGAGACTTTTAAGCAAGCAATCTTAAGACTTCCTTCTTTGTGCAAGCTTTTGCTTAGTTTCTTTTGGGCTGTTATGATTTTGTGTTGTCTTGGCCTTTATATTCTGTGTTCTATGGTTTTTATTTGTATTTTAAGCCGTGTTGTGAAGCACTTTATGGCTCTTGTCCGTGAAAGTCCATCCATCCATCTTCTTCCGCTTATCCGTTGCCGGGTCGCGGGTCTCACATTGCACCAGTCCCTTATGGCTCCTCCTGCAGGTGGTGGATCCACAGGAGGACGGCCTCACGTAACTGGTCTTGATGGTCTCTCATCATAAGGGGCTTCTGAACCGCTCTTGGTCTGACCCGTCGCCTAGGACCTGTTTGCCATGAGAGACCCTACCAGGACAACATAGCTCCTAGGATCATGTCTATGAAAGGTGCTGTACTATTTTGCACATGAGCAAACGCTAAATGACACTGAATACTTCTTCAAAAAAACTATCAATTAAGACGTACTGAAATGTCATTGGGATCTTATTGTAGAGAATTACAATGTATTCACTTTTTATCTCAATGATAAAATCCCAATGACTGGTTTAGCCAAGTGATGTCGCCAAGTCCACACTGTTCAGCAAAACATCCACAATAAGCCAATCCTGCAGAAACAGACACAGGCGATGCCATTCTCTGCAGCAGGTTATCAAAATAAAATATTTGAATACACAATAATCTGCTTTTCTTTCCACTTCTGATCATGCTCAGGATCTGGAGATGAGTCCTTATAGGCGCAGAAAAGCAGAGGGCAAATTTCCCTATTTGGTGCAAAGTCTACATGTATACAGTACATAATATCCATCCACTTCATTATGTTGAAGTGGATGCTCTACAGAGATGGTGACCTAAAATATGTAACAGGCCTGAAAACAAGACTGCAGAGAATGCCTTAATGAGGGCAGAGCATTAACATAAAATGAAAGCAAGCAAAACTGGGGCAACTGCGAACACACACTAAAATAAACCATTCTGTTTGAGCAGAAATCCTCCTCTGCAGAGATATAGCATTGAGAAGCAGAGTGGGGAAGGTCTGCCGTGGCGTTTGGTCCTGCGCTCTGTCCCGTACCAGTCTTCCAGGGGGAACTGATAGCCTCTGAGCTCAGGCTGTTCAGACACGGACCATTACTCCACCTCATTGTGACAAGATGGAGGGCCGCCTCAATGGAACAGTCAAGTGTGCACAAAGACGAGAAAATATAGATAGAAAAATTCACTTTCGAGCTTTCTCGCTCTGTGAGAGAGAGGCTTCATTGCTTCGGGTTCAACAGACTCGGCTGGTAAACTAAATAAGCGTGGATGCGGTTTCTGGGCTGCGTAGATTTATGTTTTAACAGCTTGGTGAGCAGCGCACTCTGATAAGAAGGCTGCAATCCTAAAACAGAGACAACCGATTCAGGAAATAGAAAGTGGAATCAGTTTTGATCCGTGGACCAGTTATTTCGAGTCCCCATCTTCAATATACTGTATGTTTGTGTAACAGCATTCTCCATTCTCCAAATAGGATAGAGCCAGAACACATTCCACTGTATTTTCTCTGAGCCTTGCTACTTCTGAGAGTTCTTGCTTTATTGTTGGTTAAATACACTTGTCACTTACAACTTGAGAGTGAGTTAGAAAAGTAGACAGCGCATGTATGAGTTTTAGCACAGAGCTGCCTTTGTGAATTTCTCCATCGTGAGATCAATAAAGTCTTTTTCAACTAGTGGAATCAAATGTCTGGTCCAGCGTCTCTTTCCAAAGAACAGCTGAACTAGTTCATTGTTTTAGGAAGTGAGGAAGAGCACGACCAAAGAGTGATCGACTTTACAGGGGACCAATCAGAGGAGGTGCGGGACGGGGCTAAGTGTGTCCTGACATCCAGAAGAAATGTTAACACCAGTGGATTTTACAGATAGATTTCTTTTTTGGGTGGTATTTAAAGCTGCCGTGCGTTTGTGGACTTTAGAGACGTCTGCAAAATCAGTGAGTGAGTAATCTTTGGTTCGTTTATCATTGTTTACAAGCGATGTCATTAACCTGGATATGGTCGAACATCATTGTGCGTTTTGTAAATGTTTTGTTTGTCCATTGTCTACTGCGTAAAACATCAGGTCAGTTGTTTTACTAAAGTGCCTTGTAACTTTTCCTTTCCGTGTTTTCTGTGTACAGTATAGTTGTGTGTTGTAGCTGAGCTCTGTTGGGCAGAGATTGGAAGTATTCGCTCAGTATTGTGTGATTATGTGACTAAAACAGGTTTATGTTTACTCTGACAAGCCGCAATGAGTGTTTTCCTGCAGATTTGTTTGAAATTCAATTATTTTGTGCAGTAACAACACTACTTTATCATCCTGTAACAGAATGAGTAACTATTACTAGGGCTGCACAGTATATCGCAACAAATATCGTATCGCAAGAAGGCACAAAATATCGCTAATTCACTTAAGTCTTCCATCAATGTGTACAAGTTCAGTTTTAGTTATAATTTTCCTAATTTTGTTATTTTTTGGCCTTGGTTTGGTGCTGATTTAGTGTTTTTGGAGTCTTCTTTTGACACAATTTGCTGAAATTTATCTAAGCTTTTCCAAGTATCACAATAATATCGTTATATCGCGATATTGCATGCCTGTATCGCATATCGCAGGTTTTTTTTCACTATCGTGCAGCCCTAACTATTACTTTTTTAAGGAACGGTGTTAAAAGTATGAACGCTTTCATTGTGTATAAACAAAAAAGCAGGTAGACAATTTATAAACAATCTAGCTCCGCCCCCCTCCCCACCTGACTGGACCTGAGAGGCAGTCCTCCTTCCTTGCGCACATGTTCACACTGGCTGCTGGGAAAAGCAAGTGCGTGTGGGTTGATTGGCAGGTCGGTTTAGAGGAAACACCTCCCACGTGCTCAAAGTTACCGCAACGGGGTTTCGGGCCCAGACGTTCAATTGTATGCAGTGTTTTAAACGTGTAATACATTTATTTACAGACTACCATTATGACAATCCTGATAACAATTTAATATAGTATTGTCATGCACTGGGAGAGAAGAACACTCCTGGTAGTGTGTTTTATGTTTTTGTAATGGCTCCTTTGTTCTAATCTTTGTGATCTTTATGCGTAAAACTGATTTATTAAACATCCTATTGCATCAAAACATTCTTCCCTCCTTCGGATCTCCCCGTGTTCTGTGGTAATTTGCATTAACCTCTTAAGCCCTTGCCACTTCTAGAGACAATCCTTGTTTATCTGTTTTTAAAAATGTGTTCACAAAAAAAAGTTTATTTTTTTTGGGGGGGGGGCTGTACTTTATGACCAAATATATAAATCGGATCCAAAATTTTCTATTTCATTATTACAAATCGCCAAAAAGTGCCAAATTGTGCCCTATTTGTTACAATGAGATTCCGCCGAGACTATTTTAAATCAAAACCTCAATAACTTTTCAATTATTCATTGTTACAGAGATAAACAGTTGGCAAAAAGTCAGTAATTAGCTGTAGTTACTATTTTTGATGTTTATTTTCTTCTTCACAATGAAAACAAGCTGCTGACCTGCTGTAATGTGTGTCTCTTTTAGGCGGAATTCATATTTTCTGTCTTTCAACCTCAATTACTCAGGCCCACTGTGATTTTCTCTCTAAAATGTTCACATCTACAGTATCCCCATAGACATTCATAACATATGAGAGCAATATGAACATTTTAGACATTTTACAAGCTGTTAAAAGCCTTCCAGAGGATATGTATAACAAATTCGGAAAAAAACAGCCACGGGCTTAAGAGGTTAATTTCGACGTCAGATAGACGGCCTCCCTGACACAACGATCCCTGCTTGAGACCAGCGAACACGGCACACCGCCTTCCTTGTTGTGACCATTATGGCTACAAGTGATGGCACCGTATGAAAACAATCTATTCAGAGAGAAAGAGCTCCTGTGCATTTTGTTTGGGACAGCACAAATGTTTATCCTGACAGCGGCTTCCCATGTGCAGAGCTGTCCACCAGAGCAGCTCAAATAATATCCTGCTCAGCGGCACCAGAACGGGGCCCAATTTAGACGACACTTCGAGAGAGAAAAAACAGCAAGGCGGCGTCAGAAAAGTTGACGATAACGCACAAATAATGGTCTCGAGATGCAAATGTATACATGCTTTTGAAATTTCCTCATCCGCGTGCTTCCCTTCACAGACATATCCAGGCTAATAAACTGTCACTGTAGTTCTCTATGGTGGCGGGAAACAGTAGCATGAAATCAGGTAAGCTAAGTCTCTCCTGTACTCGCACATTTCCCCAATCCAAGCCATCTCTCACTTTCCCAGTCACAGCTTGTTTACGGTTTCCCCTTCCCTGCCAACAAACAAGCAGAGCCCCAAAAGTGGTCTAAATTCTCTCTCGATTTGATTTGTCTTGCGTTGAAAGACAGAAGTGTAGCACAGGTCATTTACAGCGCTGAGTGGAAGCCTGCACTGGGCCATTTCCAGAAACGTTGGACAAACAACAAACCTTTTGATTCACCGTGTTGTTATCACGTTTAATCTCTCCCAACACAGGCCCCCCCCGTGCGGCTTTTAATTTGTTTTGCTGCTCCCAGCCACCGAGAGAAATAAGGTTAACTCGGGCTCTTGAAAAACAAAAGGGTTCTAACGTGGTTTGGCTGTTATTTCATGTGGAAAGTAATTAATGAGACAATTAGTTTTTTTGTTTTTTTTAACATCTCTGTTTCTTCAAACTGAATAAACATCCAATAGGTGTCCCCCTAATTGTGAATGGGTCAGAAGTATAATTATAATACTTAGAAGACATTCTGAGCACATGGTATCTTCATTAAAAAGAGGTTTTATCATTAAAACCAGCGCAGAATACAAATTAAAGCTTCTATCTGTGAAACGTAATTTGAAAAAAACACAGCCTCAAAAAACATTGAAACTACATTGGGCATGAAGGCCACACCGTGTTGGAGGAAAGAAACAGTAATTGCAAAATCAAGGTCTCCTTTGTGAGTCAGCTAAAGTCTGAAATATGAACTAATAAAGAATCACTTGCTTTTCAGAACAAGCTTGTACAGTAGGGATTCTTGTGTTTCCCCCTCATTTTTGTGATTTTTGACAATTCTTTTCATAATTTTTCTCACATTTTTTCATAATTCAATTTTTCTTGCTTTTTTGTACTATGTTTTTCTCAAATGTTTGAGATGTCTTCGTCTTGGCCAAAAGTCATCACATTTCAAGTAAATACTGTGTGCTCCTGTTTTTGTCATTTTCTTGCGTTTTTCTCATCATTTTTGAAAATCCCCCCCACATTTTTTCATAATTTTTCATTTTAGTTTCATTTTCATTCTTGCTTTTTTTTTGTGTATTTTTTGCATTATTTTTGTGTTTTTTTTTGTCAATTTTTTTTGTCATTTTTCTTCAGTTACCTTCTATATATATTATAATTATATAATAATAATAATAATAATTTTCCTCATGTTTTTCGTCTTGGCCTAAAGTCATAAAGTATCAAGCATATATGCTGCTTTGGACATGATGGCACTGGTGAAAAAAAACAGGGACAACTGGGACAGAGGTTGTGTAAAACTGGGACAAATGAATGGCTTCAGATAAATCCACAGGGACATGGGTCATGGGCTCAAAACTGGGACTGTCCTGGGTAAACTGGCACGTCTAGACGTCAAAGCTACAGGGTTAGCATGTTTTAAGTATTATGAATCTCACAATAGACTCATCCTAGACTTGTTATTACCAATAAGAGAGTGAGCTAATAAACCTTCACCATAACTGGATCTTAAAAGCTAAACTATGCTCTAAATGGATGGTCTAACACTGACACCGCTTCCTTCTGCATGCAGGTAATCCACATTATGTTGTGTTATTTCTTTGAAATGTGGTTCCAGTTGTTGTGCCTTGTTCCCCGCGGCAGTTTGTCAGAGTGGAGGTGTAATTAGTGCGTGTCCCAGCAGCACTCCCTGATGTTGTTCATTAATCTCACTTGAGTGATGAGGCGGCGCCGACGTATGGAGCCACTGGAGGTGTGAAGCTGCGCTCGTCTCCTACGTTATCGCACTCAGGAGATGTGGCACAGCTCATTGGCAGCTAATCAAGCCCATAATGATAAGTGAAATATCCCACTGCCACTTGTTACAATGACAATACAAGGTCAGCATTCCAGAGGCTTCGCCAGGCCTACCTACATGAGACAGTATTGTACTGCGTTGAAGTACAATGTCTCCAGTTGTGTATAGACTACCTTCTTATTTGTGCTTGTGATTAGAGGCAAACATGGCGGCAGTGTCCCAGATGAGGTGATGGGAGGGTCTAGTCTAGCTGCTGTGCCAGATGCCAGTCGCTCAGTGACGCTCTACATCAAAACTATACAATCTGTTCCCCAGGGCTGTGCAACAACGGGGACCTTTGTTTAATTAATGACTCAGCAAAAATTCTGTTTAGCGTTTGGCCTCTCTGAAGCTGTCTGATATTCACTGTGAAAGATAAGCTTCAGTGTCGCTTCAACAACAAGCTCTCAAACACACATAGACTGGATTTAGAGTGCACACAATGTATCTGTCAGCTCTCAGTCACCAAGAGAAATCTGGTCATCTGAACTGGGTTGTTTGGAGTTGAAGATTTGTCGCTCTCATCCAAAGGGGAAAGGAATCTCCCAAAGCACTCAAGGGACATTTTTTAAAGTTCACTACTTCATATTCGGGGGTGGTAGCTTTGGGGTAAACGGTGGCACTAACAGCCACTCACTACTCACTCAAGCTACCTGGTATTCCCACACGGCCTCACATGCAGATACTAATCAAATCCAACCTGCTTCACTTCAGAGATCAGGACCAGATCGAACAGACACAAGGGGGTAAGAAGTGTGTCAGAGCTGAAGAAGCTTCTAGGATGAGAATATCTTCAAATTTTGCTAATGACAGAGTAGCCTCTTGCTCTTGAGTCTCCATGTGTTACTAATTCTTCTTTCCCAGCTAAAATACGAACCAGTAGTAAGAATAAGTGTAATATCTGCTGGTGGTGGGCTCTAAATTGGCCACAATGAATAAACCTTAGTTTGCCAGAGCTCATTTCAGGGTCCAAACCTTTACACAAAAGCTAACGGGGAAGGAAAAAGTCCCATTAAACCATTGAATCTAAGCACTGTGCACAATACACAACCTTTTCATCATTGTTGTGTGAATTCAAATCTATAGTGATGCAACATGCGCCAGACATAGTTGAGGCAATAATTTCCCAACCTTCACCAGTCAGTCAATTCTCGAAATGAGCCCAAATTGACAGAAGGCTGGCACTGTGGGCAAATACATGTTGTTTCCACTTTGCATTTGACCTATTTTCATCATGCCATGTATAAGTTGCCAGTTGTGTGCGAGAGAAAAAGCCGCCTGTTTAATTGGATGTTTGATCTTGGCAGAGGAAACGTGTAGCGCTGAGTAAAATCACAGGAGGATCAGCTCTGGATCCTGCTCTAGGCTGGAGCCAACATCACAGCCACTTTAAGAGCTGACACAATACAGCCATGAGATAATACGCCGCGTGACCTGTGTTTTACTGTACGCACAATTGCATGTTTAATAGAACACGAACACATTTTAAAGCTTTCTATTCTCATCCCGGGTCACATATGGACTTGTGTCCCGCCGCGGGGAATAGGCCGGGAAACTGGACCAGGGCCTGGCTGCTGTGAGGTGATGGATGCCGCTCTGCGTACGGAGGCTCCTGGAGTGCGGGAGTGTGCGAGCAGATGAATGGGAGGAGAGTCTGGTAAATGGGTCACGCGGAGCAGAGGTTTGTGGGTAATGCGGTGAGTAGCAGCACGTGCCTACACAACTATAGCAGGGAAGTTTACCGGCGTTCTTCTCTTGTTTAGTTTAGAGATGAGAGATCTTAAGCACTTAAGCCCGAGGGCCACTTTTAGAGACAATCCTTGTTTATTTTAATCTGTTTTTAAAAATGTGTTCAGAAAAAAAGTGTATTTTTTTTTGGGGGGGGACTGTATTTTATGACCAAATATACATGTATAAATAGGATCCAAAATTTTCAATTTCATTATTACAAATTTGAGTTTTTTTGGCCAAAAAGTGCCAAATTGTGCCCTATTTGTTACAATGGGATTCCACCTAGACTATTTTAAATAAAACCTCAATAACTTTTCAATTATTTATTGTTACAGAGATAAACAGTTGGTAAAA
>OMNZ01090058.1:0-10018 GCA_900303255.1 Lesueurigobius sanzi | reverse complement strand
AGAAGAAGAATGAAGAGAAGGAGAAAAAGGAGAAGGAGAAGAAGAAGGAGAAGGAGGAGAATGAGAAGGAGGAGAAGAAGAAGAATGAGAAGAAGGAGGAGAATGAGACGGAGGAGAAGAAGAAGAAGGAGAAGAAGGAGAAGAAGGAGGAGAAGGAGGAGGAGATGGAGGAGGAGAAGGAGAAGAAGAATGAGGAGGAGAAGGAGGAGGAGGAGAAGAAGAAGGAGGAGAAGGAGAAGAAGGAGAAGAAGAAGAAGGAGAAGAAGGAGGAGGAGAAGGAGAAGAAGGAGGAGGAGAAGGAGAAGAAGAAGAAGAAGAAGAAGAAGAAGAAGAAGAAGAAGAAGAAGAAGGAGGAAGGAAGAGCAAGGAGGAGGAAGGAAGAAGGAGGAGGAAGAAGGGGGAAGAAGGAGGAAGAAGGAGGAAGAAGGAGGAAGGAGGAGGAAGAAGGAGGAAGAAGGAGGAAGAAGGAAGAAGAAGAATAATAGAATAGAAGATAATAGAAGATAAATCTAGGGTCATCTTTTCACAAATAACTACCATCTGAATGAGTTGCCATTACCTCTGAAGGGCTTAAACTTGTTCTCCAGGTCGAAGTCCTGGCGCCCCAGCCGGTTGAGGTCTATACGGAGGTCGGGGCAGATGGCATACTCCTCTAGTGTCCGGCTCACCTGGGTGATCCGCTCCATAACCGTGTCGGTAGAAGGGCCTGCAACAACAACCGCAAAATCAAGAACTAATACAACAAAGACATTTCCCTTCAAGAGGAAGTCGGTTGTTTGCTGAGCGTGTGGCAGTTTCCGCTGGCGTTTTGGTATTTGCTGAAAGACCAGTCCTGGTAAATTTTGTTGTTATGGCGAATGGCTTTAATGATGTATTTCAAGAGCAGTTTATCTTGTATGATTTCGAGGGTGTGGAGTATGATGCCAGGGATATGCCATTTCAAAATGTGTTTAAAGTGTATTTTTACTGTATTGAAAAGTTGTTTTAGTCTATTGTAAATTTGGTATTTTGCATTCTGTGTTACCATTTCCTGCTGCACTGACGTTTGGTTTTGTTTAGTTGCTGAATACTAGTTATTTAGTTCGCTCTGCTTGGAGTGTCTGTCTATTTGTTAGATCTATAAACATGTACAAGCGGATTATATTTGTGTCCTCCGTAGACAAAGTAACTCTTCATCTGTACTCTGTGCCTGAGGAACTGAACGTTTCGCTCCCTATCCCAGGAGCTTAGTCAACAGACTGAGGATGGAGTCTACCAGGTGGGCCTGATATTAACTAGGGGAGGAGCTACCTACAGTATATTGGTCCCACCCCCCTCTGTGCCATTCAATACCAAGACTACTCATACCTTTGTTCTTTGTATGTCGTTTTGTGGTGACTTGACTTCCCTTATATTACAACATTACCTTTTTCTCTGATACAATACCCGATCCTATTGGTGTGATTATTCTGCTGTGTGGCTTACAGAGTTTTTGCTGTGACCATGTGTCAGGTTGAAGTGAAGTATTAATTGTATTCATTCGATAAACTAATTCTAGAGAACTAAAGTGATCACGTAAAACTGGGGACACCTGCTTTTCATAATGAACAATAAATAATCATGAAACTTGACTTTTGTGTTTGTCTCACTGCTCAACTTTAAAACACAAGAGCTACATTTTTGGGGGGTCGCCATAAGCACAAACCCCTACAAAACATTAGGCTTCCTCGTGACCCACTCACCTCCATTTGCCACATTGAACTTGATGCCAAAGTCCCCGCCTGGGCCTCCGGGATTGTGGCTGGCTGTGAGGATGATTCCACCGATGGCCTTTATCTTCCTGATGATGCAGGACACAGCGGGGGTGGACAGGAGGCCATTATGTCCAATCACCAGTCGGCCAATCTACACAACAAGCATTTAGTAAGAAAAGCCCTTATTTACTTTTTTACTTTTGAGCCGTTTATTTATTTATTCCATTCAAAAAGTGATCAACAACAAAACTGTCAGATGAAGAAGAGTAATCTTATGATATCTGCCTCTCATTACTTTTACAAACACTCTGTCTCTTTAGAGCTGTTACAGAAATGTAGTGAGGTACAAAGTATTATACACTGCCCGGCCAAAAAGAAAGTCGCCACAAAAACAATTGTCACACGCACCATGGACTACTTTTAGCTTTGATTACTGCACCATTAGCTTCTGCAGTGTTAAAACATTTATTTCCATCCAAATCTTGTATTGATGATGGGAGAGTGTGACCACTGTGCAATGCAATCTCCAGCACATCCCAGCGATTCTCAGTGGAGTTAAGATCTGGACTTTGTGGTGGCCAATCCATGTGTGAAAATGATGTCTCATGCTCCTGAACCACTCTTTCACAATGTGAGCACAATGAATCCTGGCATTGAATATCTAAGAATATGCCTGTACCATCAGGGAAGAAGGAATACCTTGATGGAATAACTTGGTCATTCAGGATGTTCATGTAATCAGCTGATCTCATTCTTGGAGCTCATTTTGTTGCTGAACCTGAAACTGACCAACGGTAGCAACTCCAGATCAATTTGCTTAGTTAAATCCAGGTGGTGACTTTGTTTTTGGCCGGGCAGTGTATTTGTATTTCCAGGGCCAATTTGGTACTGCTCCCCAATCCATCCAATACTCCAATGGTTCTCCACACAGGGGTCAGGTAGTTTGAATGGAAAAACGTGTGCTGCGGGGGTCGCGACACACCAGCAGTCATTATATTGGCAAGTCGCCAAAGTAAAAAGGTTCAAAATCACTGCTCTACTCCACCAACCCATGCAATAAATAATTTCAGAATCAGAATTTGCAACTCAAACATGATAAAAATGTAATATTGTATAATCGACTTCTGATACCTAGCACTGGCAGCATTGATGACATTTTTTCCTAACAAACATGTCCAAAGCTCTTTCTTTTGACCCAAATGCACTCCCATTAATAGATTTTTGGCCCTTTAACATTCCATGTTAGCTATTTTTGGCCAGCATTCTTCATTCCACCATTTGGACACACATTAAAGTAGTAAAAAGTCTATTTCTGTGGGGAAAATCATACAACATAACATGTAGCAGCGCAGTTTCAAGAGAGGAGGAGCCACTTTTGATGCCAATGTGAACACATTATCAGTGTGATGTCACACAGCTCATCGGTGAGGTAGGAGGTCCAGGGAGGGCTGGTTTGAAAGCTTCATACCTCTATTTTCCAACACAAAAACTCCATCGCTATCTCACTCGGAGCATTCCCAAATAATAAAAAAAGACCCAAAGACAGTCATTTGATCAGCCTTCACTGTATACATAGTAAATCATTCTATATAATCTGTCTGTGTAGGTTCTCAGTCGTACAGGAGTTGTCCATCGTCCATGAAGACTGAAGAATTTTTGCCTACCATTCCATATAATGATGAAAACAGCGTGATGGATGTAGAATTCTCTCACACTGTCATGTTTTTTTCCCTCCTGACCTCAGCGCCAGGGCAGTGAAGGGGAGAGGATGTACGCAAGCAGCACAGGGTGGATGGAAGTGCTGATAAGGGCCACATGCACTCACATTCAGCTGGGCCAGCACTAAACTAATGAACCAACTGATCTCCAAAACAACTGATATTTCCCTCAGGTTTTCCTCTGGAGCCTGCCCAAACTCTGTCTGTTCAGATACTTGCAGCTTCATCTTCTGCATTTTCCTGGTCGTCAGCTCTGCACCTGGACTCTGACTTACTGCTGCTTTGGCCTCATTGACTGGTCATGTGAATCTATCAAAGGTAGCAATAACTCGAATAAGATCAAAATTATGTTTTTGGTGATTTTTTTTCGTCTCAGTAATGATGCGATGTTTATCCATAAAAAGAAAAACAATGTACAATTTTTACGAAAGGGGCAAGAAACCAAACAAAAACAAGAAGCTCACACTTGTTGACTTAATCACAGTGGGAACTACATTACTTAATACGTAATATGTGCAATAACCTCAGTGTTTACAATATCTGCAATGTCACTTTATCAATCTAACCACCCAAATGTAAACAGTTTATTATATAGTCACCTACAATGATAACTCTGATACAATATTTTATTCTCCATTTCATACACATCCTGCCCAATTTGGCAAAGAGTTTATTTCTTATCTTATTGGTGTGAATAAGAGATGCTTGTAAAGTTTATTTACAGAGAGATGCCAAGAGACACTGCTATTATTACTATTACCTGTTTTACAACCTTATTTTCTTCTTTGATGGCACATTTCCAGACTTTTTGCACCCCCCCTGTGTGATCCTGTCTTAAGAGCTGTTGTAACAAGTGAATTTCTCCATTGTGAGATCAATAAAGAACTATCTTATCTTATTATTGTTTTACTCAAGTAAGAGTATTGATACTTTAAAGCCACTGCTAAATATTAAAGATTATGTTAATGCATAAGAATAAGTACACTGTCATCATATTTAAAACTATAGGCTATAGTGCAGAGGTGCCCAAAGTTTTTTTCCCTCGAGGGCCAAACTAGGCAACAGAGGGCCAAATTAGCGCAAATACTGTTTCACATGTAAAGACCACATTTAAACATCTATCTTTTAATATCCTTTATTTACTGTTCTTTTGAGTAGGACATGCTGTTTTGTTTTCTGTTCTCAGGTCCCATTGACAGTCTGTCAAGTAAATACTCTTTACAAATCTAAGCACTAGCTCAAGGGCCAAATCAAACCCCTTAAAGGGCCGAATTTGGCCCGCGGGCCCCACTTTGGACGCCCTTGCTATAGTGGGTCATCACAACAAAACATTGAAATAACATATGGGTAAGCTAATGGACAAACATGGTTGCTAATGCTAAGGCTATTATTTGAAAAGATTAGACTTAGACTTTATTGATCCACAAAGGAAATTGCGTTGTCACAGAAGCTCAAATAGTAATCATAAAATAAACAACAACAACAACAACAACAACAACAACAACAGAATAATAAAATGTAACTAAAGAATCAGAATATAGGCTAGGTACTCTGGCATTCACATATCTGGGAATATGTACACATTTACAAGTATAAAATACAAAGATAAAATATGAAAGACTAAAAAAATAGAATGATAGATCTTGAATTTTCAATATACAATATATATTGAAAAGATGAATGTATTTGTACACAAATAAAAATAAAAATAAAAACTACATATGGAAGAGACCTAATCTAAATAGCAGCTTGTAGTCAAAGCAAACCAGTATGAAAGCACTAACAAATTCATGGAGATAAGCTGATGTCCCGCTCTCAGCTTAGAGTCAGGTCAGTTTAGAAGCACAAGTCTAAATGTAATGGTAGTCTATACCACCCTGTGTTATGCTCACCCCATTGGCCGCTGCCATCTGCACTATGACCTCGATGGCCACGCGGCTGAAGTATCTTCCGTCGCTGCCCACCACCATGGTGCAGCCCTGGCGGTCCCGCAGGTCTATGGACGACAGCAGGCTCTGGATGTAGTTCTGCAGGTAGTTCTTCTTTCCCTCAAACATCGCGGTCTTCCTGCGTAAACCATTTGTCCCGGGGCGCTGGTCTTCGAACGGCGAGGTTTGCACCGTCACCACCGGGATGGGACTGGTCTCCATCCTTCCTCCCCCGAGCTGTTCCCTTAAAATGAGGATTAAATTTAAGGGAAAAGTTATAGATATGTTGAGAGAGTGAGAATATTCTACTGGGCAAACAGTTGCGTCTCCTTCGCCCTCGGTCTCCTCTGACAACTCCCTCTGCGCGTAAAAAGCACCAACAACTGACTACAAGCAATAGGAAAAAAATAGGGAGGAGGGCCACAATCAGCTGAGTGAGAGTCCAAATATAGCTGGGTGACTGCGCAGGGGATTGTGCCGTGCAACCAGACACTGATGAAGAACCATACTATGAATAGGATGTTTCTGTTGCTCATTAAAAGAGTTGATTTGAACGGAAACACATGCGTAATTGGATAAGGAATCATATTACTTAGCCACTATTCGGTCTAGTTTAAACTTTGCACATAACTTACCCACTTGGACGCTTGGGCTCAGTTGGAAGCAATGCAGCACTGCCACCTGGCGGTCATTGAGTATGTTTGTGAAGGTTCTCAGTCGTACAGGAGTTGTCCATCGTAGGCAAAAATTCTTCAGTCTTCATCTGTACTCTGTAGTTGAAGTGTAGGACGTTTCGATCTTACTCCAAAGATCGTCATCAGCTACTGAAGCCTGGAGTATGCTTTGCAAAGTCACCAACCCGCGCTCACACAGGTTGGCAGTTGGTCATCTTCCAATCAAGTGATGACATTGAAAGTTTGAACCAATTCATTAATGAGTCAAATTTGGTCATATAGCTGCCGTATATTTCAAAAATATATTTCTAAATCATGCATGGGATACATTTTGGAATGAGTTTGTCTTTTATAATTTAAAATATGCAAATGCATGGGAAACTTCTAAAATTCAGTCCTATAAGACGGCATTATTTCTAATGGAATTGGGTGCCTATGCTTTTATTTATAAGGATTATTCCCACGATAGATAGACCAAGATATAGTATCGAGATCTGCCAGTGGATCACTTCATTTCCCAATTAAATGTTCTATCTTTCCCCCTGAATTATTGTTTAAAAGTCGATTGCTCCTTTCTCACAAACACGAGTTGGTTTAAAAGTCTTCATTTGAATTGTTCCAAATCAGTGACCAGCCTATAACTCACATGACACACAGTGATAATATCCCAGTTTGAGTGTCGAGGCACTATTGAAAGTGTTACTATGTCCTGACTAATGCAAGATTCCGATACATGTTTTTGAGTGTGTTGCCCAAGGATATGAACATAATATAATCACAACTTATGCCAGTGGCGCGCTACATAAAAACTGAAAATGGGCAGCACTTGTTGAGATTTCTTTAAAATGACAAGCAATGTGGAAACAGTATTTGAATGAATTTGATGATTGTTAAGATAATACTTTATTGATCTCACAATGGAGAAATCCACTTGTTTTGTTTTGCACCTTTGTTGAGAGCAGCTATGGGACAAAATTCACAAGTCGATCAGAGTGCGTAAAATGTTGCGTGCGTAAAATGTCTTCCAAAACAATAAAACCCCAGAATGAAAGAAAGACTGATGCTTTGGGAGATTTATTTAACAGTATTTAAAATAAAAATAACAATGTTCACAGTTTGGCAGTTCATGACACACAATATATTATAACATCTCTTATTTACATGTCATGTCACAGCTCATTGTTCGGCGTAGGGTACATAAATATCATGCAACAGACCATTTCTTTAAGAAACAATAAGGTCACGTACGCATTGTGCGTTTTTAGCAGCGGGGGAAGCCCATTTGGAGAGGGTCGGCCATTGGAAGGGCCGCTGTCAGCATCGGTACCGGACAGAACTGGGTCCTGGACACGAGCGCAGGCACCACATATGACGCAGGGCCTGGCACTAGCTGTGCGTATCCGAGCGCGCTCTGCTGTGGAGGCTGGCTGGGTTTTTGAGGGCTATTGCTGGAAGTGGGTCTGCTCATGATGCTGTCGATACTGAACGAGCACTTTGGACGGTGCACAGACTTCACTGGGTCAGTGGGCAGCGGCATATTAAAGTCCGGTCTGAAGTCCGCGTGAGAGCCGCTGGTTTTGCAAAGGGCTTGGGGCAGGAGAGGGTAAGACGTGGGCATCAGTGGCCCCTGCCCCTCCGGTACTCCCATGAAGGTAAAGGGAACTGTGGGTGGGTTCTGACGCTGCACACAGTAAGGCTGAGGGTATGGTCGGTATCCAGCAAAATACACGAGTCCATCTTTGGGTTGGTGTCGCTTAAAACGCTTCCTGCGGCGGAGGAAGCTGCCATTGTCAAACATGTCCTCAGAAGCCGGGTCTAGGGACCAATAATTGCCTTTACCTGGGTTTCCAGGCTCCCGTGGAATCTTGATAAAACAGTCGTTGAGAGATAGGTTGTGTCTGATGGAGTTCTGCCAGGCTGGGAACTTCTCGCGATAGTAGGGGAACTTGTTGCTAATGAAATCACAGATGCCGCTCAGGGTGAGTTTCTTGTGTGGGCTCTGAAGAATGGCCATGGTGATGAGCGCGATGTAGGAGTAGGGCGGCTTCACCGCGCTGCTCTGACCCTTCCTACATGTGGTTGCATCTGCGCAGAAGCTGCCCTCGCTCTCTCCTGAGGACTCATGCCCTGAGGAGTCAAACTCCGGTCCAGACTCCGCAGAGGAACCCGGGTCGCTGGGATAGAAGTGTCCAGTTCTGGGCTCCTCCTCACCCACAATGTCGATCTCATCCTCTTGCAAAGACAGCGCTGCATGTCTCTGGGACAGCTCCAGGTCACTGGACAGAGTCATGGCAAAAGACTGTCTAAAGCTCACCGTGCCACTGGGGCACTAACCGTTATTTCTGCGTAAAAACGAAACGCAAGTGTGGAATGGATATCCTTGAGCTCTGCTGGTCACTTCTGTCCTGCCCCGGGAGCATAGTTTTTATACTGTGCCCTCACGGGACAGTCCCATTAACCTCCTGCTCCTATCAGAGCGGCTCTGCGCAGCAGGGCGCCGCGCAAAGGGGAGGGCGTCGCGTGAGGATCTCAAAAGTGCGCGTTGCTTCTTCACCGCTCAATTTACATTCAACCTTTTCCTATTTCCTCTCAGAAACAATAAGAATATCGCCTCGGTATGTTACTACGAAGTTAGAATAGGCCACTTCAATAAAGTCCAACAAGGATTTACAGCAGTGTCACAAAACGCAGTGGCCACTTTGTATTTCTGGCCCGCGCACATCATCAAAAGAAGCAACGTGGAAGAGTACCATTTTACCTTAAAATATAACTACTACTTTGATATTAGGGTCATTGGCTTACATTTTGATGGCTGTATTAGTAGTAGGCCTATTAAGCTACAAACAAGTCTTAGCACCACGCCTATAGCCCTGGTGTTTCCACTCTGACCCCTGCGGCTCCGTTTAGTTTGCCACCTCTGGATGGCCCCGGGTGGTGTGACCATGAAAATGGCCATGGTTGGGCACCCCGCAGGCCTCAGTGAAAAGAGGCAATAGTAGCCTTAACGAGGCCATCAGCATCAGAATCAAGTAGGAAACAGCCCAGCTGCACGGTGCGCACAACGCTGAAGCTCAGCGGCTTTATGACCTCAAAGTAAACCGCTCCAGCAGCGGATATGTGTAAAACCACGCTGCTTTGACATATCCATTGCAAATGACCGAGAAAACTCCACCTATTTCCTCACCTGACAAGGCTTTGAACAGTATGCATGAGTGTGTGCGTGCGTAATGCTCCTCACATGACCAACATAAATCACCTCACTGAAGTATTTATAAATTGCCAAATCTTATTCTACTTTCCTTTTACTTAGGGGGTTGAATTATGCATGAATACACATATCTCCCTTATTTATGTACTCTCCAAAGTAAGCTTTTCCACATTCTCAAAAATGTTTTCTGGCAGGACTGATTAAAATAGACCAGAGCTAATTGTGATGGCCATCAATAAAACATACAGTAATAATACATTTTCTTTTTGGAAGTCCTTCACAGCTTTTAACAGTCAATATCTATTGAAAAACAAAAGGGCAAAGGTATTCATTTAATACAACTCTGGTGAGGCTGATTTGTGTCGCGGTGCAGAGATACTGACAATACAAATAAATACTCAATAACTTTATTGTAGTGTGCGGTAAATGCAAACATGACAATGGATATGGAATACTTCCTTACAAAGGGGTTCAGTTGTACTGTTTTCTAATACCAACATAATATTTTACCTATAAAACCAATTTACAAAATAAGACTCCCACAGTAGTTACTAGTTGTCAGGTCTGTGTAATACCCTTGAGATGAAGTGTTCTTGTAAAACGTTCTTGTCCAGATTTCGGCCTGTGGAACAAATCAGACACAGGCACAAGTTAATGTCACACAGAAAAATCATGTTTTTTTCTAAAGAATGGGGTCCACAAGTTTACATTCCTTTCAACTGACCACAATAGTGCTTGTGACTAATTGAACTTTGTG
>OMNZ01090053.1:0-11788 GCA_900303255.1 Lesueurigobius sanzi | reverse complement strand
TTCACTCAACTTTCAACTTTATTAGGAAGTTGGGGGAAATTCCTGTTTTTTTAATACTTATTTTATTCAATAAGTACAAGGGAATGCAAACTTTAAATCAGTCCAACTAAGAATAATAACTTTGCCAAACTTACAGCTGAACAGTTGCTGGACTTACAGAAATAAGTGTAGTCAATTATTAAAATAAGTGTAGTCAATTATTAATAGTTAATTTATCCAACAACGACTAAAGAGTTGAATCAACACCAAAGTTAACTCACCAACATACGATGGCACAACTACCTTCTTTGAAAAAGTTGAGTGAACTCAAAAAAGCTTGGCAGCCAGTTGCTTTACTATTTTAAGTTGCTTTACTATTTTAAGTTGAGTCAATTGTTAAAAGTAAATTGTTAAAATTAGCATTTGTAATTCAGGGAATAACTTATTAAAAGATAAAACATATAGAGGCCAAGGTTTGAGGCAAGAAACTATTATGACAAGTTACATCAACTTGTCGTTTTGAACTCACTGATTAAAACTATAAATTAGCGTTATTAAATTGCATTAGCGCTGACTCAAAATTTAACCAGTTTAAATATTCACTGGACTCATATTTTTAAATTCAGATGGAAAATAGTGAGTTGTTTTTTTTACAGTGTGGAGTGTTGAGGGAAAAAAGGGTGAGAAAAGTTGAGTGAACTATGAAGTGACGGATCTTTGTAATAATATGATGCAATTCCCACAGAAGTCAGTAATATGTATCTGTGTAAGTTCTCAGTCGTACAGGAGTTGTCCATCGCAGGCAAAGATTCTTCAGTCTTCATCTGTGTACACTGTAAAAAAGTGTTGCCTCCGTAGGAAATGAAAAAAAATGGCGAAAGCGGTTCCATCGGCCGTTTTGTGTTCAGCCAAAATCAACTTTTTATTATGTAGTAACAAGACATTAAATTAAGTTTGTTGGCTGAACACAAAACGGCCAATGGAACCGCTTACGCCATTTTGTTTATTTCCTATGGGGGCAACACTTTTTACAGTGTAGTGTGTAGGACGTTTCGTTCTTCCTCCAAAGAACTTTGTCAGCACTGGGCAAACCTGACCGCTCATGGATCTTTATGAAGAACCAGTAAGAGAAGTTTAGCTGTAAGTCCCACCTTTTCTTACTTCTAAAGATTGGAGAAAACTCTAATCACTGCTTGTTGTTACCTTCCTATTATCTTACCCTGCACTTTGTTCTAAGGCTATTCACACCTTTCTATGGCCCTGCTCTGGCCTCTGTCCCAGTCTCATTAGCATGACAGAAGGATGGTTTTGGTCAAAGGATTTGTAATCGTTTCCCCCCAAACACTGTTCTCGAGTAACTATTGGTCACTACTTTTTACTTCACTTGAGGAAAAATGTATTTCTGTTTATATACCATAACAATTTCATGATTGTAGATGTTTGATTTCATATTACATACAGTATATATTTAACTAATTAATAGC
The DNA here is from genome assembly GCA_900303255.1 of Lesueurigobius sanzi. Taxonomy (NCBI): domain Eukaryota; kingdom Metazoa; phylum Chordata; class Actinopteri; order Gobiiformes; family Gobiidae; genus Lesueurigobius; species Lesueurigobius sanzi. The sequence continues at coordinate 10,325 of OMNZ01090053.1, read as the reverse complement.
AATGTCCAAAATGTTATGGTAAAGTTAGGACTGTTCATTGACCGACAGCTTGCCTCTTGGATCAAGTCAATTTGCGCACATTAAATCTTCTCTCTTTGTAATGGCATTCCAGTCATCACGTGTCTGGTATCTGTCGCTGTTGGCCGCCTTCCAAAGCTCTAATCCTCGCAACAATTGCCTCGCATCGGAAAACACACTTCTCCTGGCCTCGCCGAGTCCAACATTATTACGTGATGATGGAGCCATTGTGTGCGTGCCTCCCGTATCCTCCCGTGACTTTGACCTAGCGCAGCGTCCGATTGACTCCGCGGCCATTATCCCTGCTCCGCTCGCGACTAAACTTGTCTGGCCCCGATCCAAGCTGGTAAAATATGAGCCAGCGCTTAACCCGCGGGCACGGCGCCTTCCAGAGCACTCACACATCCTCCGGCTTCGAAAGGCAAACACCAATGCAGCAAATCACGGAGCAAATCAATATTTTGCTTACAAGGTTGATACAGTATACAGGTTACAGAAAGCAAAATGACTAAACTTTAGGATTTTAGTCACACACATGTTGGACCGCCTTTAGCTTTGATCACAGCAATGTCAAAGGATGTATTTCCATTCAGTCAGTGGTTCATTCATTTTTCACCAAGATATTTTATTGATGGAGGGCGATTGATTGTGACCACTGCGCGAAGCCTTCTCCAGCAAAGCCTTCTCCAGCACATACCAATGATTCTTAATGGGGTTAAGATCTGAACTCCGTGGTGGCCAATCCATGTGTGGAAATGATGCTCAATTCAAGTCATTTAAACGTTTAAAATAAGGCCTAATGTGGACAGGATTGTTTTTTAAAGAAGAATTCATTTTCATTGAATCCTAAAGCCTTTCACTTCTCAATCACTTTTCAATCCCTTCTTGTATCCCTCTACTCCAAGTAGGGTTGGGTTTTATTAAATCGATTTTCCTTTTAATAGCACAATATCAATAAAAAATTAAATAAATTGATCTTTTTACAGCGACAAATTAGCAAATATCTCCAGTCATAGAGACTTACGTTTTTTTGCATTGGGAAGAGGAGGGTTCAGGCTTTTTTCTTCTAGGCCTCTGTGTAAAGGTATATAGTCGCGTTGAAAATTCGTGTCCAAAATGCTAAGTTAGCATTTTACAAAACTGCCACTCTTTTGGCCCCATTTTGGCGATCAAGGTCCACTCGGTCTTGATCTTGGTCAAGACAAAGCGTGCCACCAGGGAAAGACATAGACCTCAGACCAGTTTTTTTCTGAGCGGGCCCATAGTGTTTAGATAGGACACAGAGGGCAAAAGTATGGAGTAAAATTTGTGCAAAAATTAGACAATCTATGGGGTACCATTTGGTATTTTTTGTTTTCTAAAAAATGCAAGAATATGTTTAATAAACACAGATTGCACATAAAATATCAGGTGTATAGCCTTTTGTGTTTATAGAAGCATATATTAGTGGAATAATAATCAAAAAGTGCATTTGTTCTTCTGAGAATGTCTACCATATCCAAGTAAAATTGGATGTGCTTGATATGAATGAATGATTTTTTTTATTCAGACAATAGGAACAAAGAAAAAAGATGTACATAAAACAAAACAAACAACATTTACTGTATATATCTCATCCGACTAGAATGAGGTAATTTAGTCCGTCTGAAAAGGAGTGGGGGGAAGTAAACACTTCCTTCTGTACTTCATCTCAATAACTTAATACACTTCTTACTGTAATGATCATTTCAGCAACATGCTCTAAATCCAAGTTCTTGAGGATACACAAAACACCCATCAATGAACATCTGGTCAACACCACACACAGAAACATCTATTTTCTTCAGTTACATACTTAGAGAACATCATTTCTTTATATAGATACTTAAACTGTGATATTTGGACATCGTTCAAGGCCTTCCTCAGATACCCTTAACTCCAAGGTCTCTAAGGGCTCTATCAAACTCTTCACCAACTCTTCATCAACTCTTCATCGCACCTCTTGTTTGCCTGCGTCTGTTGAGGCTTGCATATTTTTTCCAGAGCATGTCTTAACACTTGTAACACAAACAGATCATTTTTGGGCACCTTGAAGTCACATGAGACGCGGAGGTGGGGACTGGAGCTGCAGAGGAGTCGGAGGCGTGAACCGTTTATCCAGGAGTGCCAGACTGTCGCTGTGGCACCTCCCTAGAGAAATTTAATTAGAAACAAATGTACAATGTACAACTGTATGTTTTGTTGATTTGTTCTAAATTTGATGTTTGCACTATTTTTGGAACGCGATAAAATTCATGAATTTCCCAGGCTTTTAAAACTGGTTTAGTTCCACTGATATTGCATGTAGTGCCATTTACATTTCAGAATAAGTGTGAAAATACCTCTGTAGTTAAAAGGTACACTGTGTAACATTTTGGATTATACTGTTGCCAATACAAAACATCCTCCTAATGACCAGCTCGACACAGTAAATGCTATTTTTGCAGTGGGTAGTCAAAGGATGGTATGGATGAGGACATAACCCAGGGGTCTCCAACCTTTTTTTTACCCGAGGAGCTACTTTTGTGGGTGAAATGTTACACAGTGTACCTTAAATGCCAGACGCTACAGGTAGTAGGGCTGGGTATTGCCAACAACTTCAGGGTCCACGATACAATACATATCCCAATACAGGGTCCACGATACGATACATATTCCAATACAGGGACCACGATACGATACATATCCTGATACAGCGTCCACGATACGATACATATCCCGATACAGGGTCCACAATACGATACATATCCCGATACAGGGTTCATGATACAATACATATCCTTATACAGGGTCCAGGACACGATACATATCCCGATACAGGGTCCATGTTACAATACATATCTTGATACGGGGCCCACGATACATATCCTTATACAGGGTCTAGGATGCAATACATATCCAGATACAGGGTCCAGGACACGATACATATCCCGATACAGGGTCCATGTTACAATACATATCTTGATACAGGGCCCACGATAAATATCCCGATACAGGGTCCACGATTTTCTGGTGCAAATTCTCAGTCATCCAGGTGGTAGTTCAAAATAAAAAAAAAATAAGTGAGGCAAAAAAGCAACTGGACTCACATATTTAGAATGCCGACGTTGCCGAGGGTCCACAATAGGTGGGAAAAATCCCACTTGGAAGAGAGAAAAAAGTCTAAAATATAAAGGTAATTTAAAGTACAAGACTAGAATATTTGGTGTCTGGATGTGTTACTAAAGTGGAGAGTATTTTTTTAAGTTTTTTTGTCTGTTGATTTAGCTCTAAACCACATGGTACCTCAAAAATATGATAAGTTGTGCAAAAAAGTATCCATAATTGCTAAGAAAAAAATATATAGTTACAGAAACTCTGATAAAATTCTGATAGCACTTCTCAACAAGCACCTATTTATGTGAACCTGGCCACAAAAACACAACTTTTAATCACAACATCCTAAAGAGCCTATAGTTTAAAATTGAGGTGGAGGGCAGCTGCAAAGTTTGTGCTCGTAGCTATGGTGCTGTCAAAATGTCTCTGTAATTTCTGGACCAATCCACAAGAAAAGTTCAATCTCTTCTCTGACGGCACAATTGAACTAAGGTCTAATTATTTTCTCATGAAGGTGTCCAAAGGTGGAGACAATATTCAAAAACATGATGTTGGCCAGTAGAAAGGATTTTCAGTCATAAGAATAATGTGTCAGGTTTGTGAATCCAATCACTATGACATAATAATCAGGGACAACATTTAGACATTTTCTTTTTGGAAGTTTCTCTCCCATAGAGTTGTATTGGCACCTGCTCCTTCTCAAATTGTGAATCGTGAATGCGACCTATCTAATTTAGTCGACTTTCCACTCGTCTTGAAAGCCAAGATTAAAAAGATAAACAGAACGCGGCAAAACAAACTCGGCTAATAATGTAACTAGCGCACATTTGACTGGAAGAGCAGAATCCGGGCATATGGTTGTGATAATTATTCCCAGGACTACGCAGAAACAAACAAACATGAGCTAACCAAACTGTGGGCCAGCTGAGAGCCCCAGGCAGCAGCGACGTTAGAGAGGAGATCCTTATCACCAAACCAGGAGAGGACCCAGAGAGGAAAGCCGCGAGGAACACCACGGAGCCAGGATCCAGACTATTGTTTAGACTCAATCAGGAACACATGAACGTTTACATTAGGAGATGCATTAAGTAGTGTAGAGCAGGGGTCTCCAAGCGTTTTTGTCCAGGACCTCAAAAATTGCTAATCTTACAACCCTAGACCCCCACTGTAAAAGGTTATTGCAGCAAAATCTTTAAAAATCAAGCAGAGTTCATTTCAAAGAGCCGTTCAAAAGTTCCTTTTTATACAGATTTTATATGGCACCAGACAGAAAAGACTTAACGCTACATGGTGCTGCTTCGTACATTCACACAAACACAGTCAAACAAAGAAAGTAACAATAAAAGTTACAGGAATAGTAAAATAACGATTAAATGCTCATATGCATTCTTATTTACAAATGGTATGGAGGACAGTATGAATGAATTCTTGAATCTGTTGTATTTGGATTTTGGCAGCCTGTTTAATACATGAGTTGGGTCATTCGCGATTTCCTGAGCCTCTCTGGCCAGAGACCTCTCATAGAGGGAGGGCGGGGCATAGACCTGATGGTTTTCTTTGGTCACACTTACTATCTTTAGTGCTGTTCTCACCAGATTTGAAAGTTTTGTTTTAGACTGCAAACCAAACCTGGATACCGTATCGTACCACGCTGTCCAAAATGGCCTGATTAAACACAAGCACGATTTTGCTGCTGACCCCATAGAGGCGAAATCTCCTCAAGAAATACATGCGCTGTTGTATCCTTGTACATAGATGGTCCACATGGACCTGTCATGTGAGGCATCTGTCGATATAAACACTGAGGTATTTATATGATTCTACCTGTTTGATGGAAGCATTGTCAATGATCACAGGACGATCACCTATTTGTTTTGGCTCATATATAATCTCCTCTGTCTTTTTTGTGTTGACAACTAGATTTATTTAAATCTTGACTTAGTCTTATTGAGATTCATTGAGTTAAATGTTGTGGAAAAGTAGTGGAGGTGACTCTCCATCGGCTGCATTAAGCAGACCAATGGTCCTGTTTTTTTTTTTTACTAAAGGGATGTCGGGCTATTGGCATCTCTACTGAATAGTACATTTTCGTAAATAATGGGACGTTGGACAAATGGGTCCTCGTTTTTCAACCAGAACCAGCATTTGCTATTGTGCAGGGTCTCTATATTGACTGTACACATTGGGAATTAAAAAAAAATGTATTGACTGACTTTAAGCTTTCAAACAAGGTGCAACATAACCAGTTTCCATGTCGGTAACAGTAAATGTTTGGCCAATAGCTGGTATTCCTCTTATTGCCTATAAAATCAATCAGTACAAGTGCTTAAAACTGTGAGCTTATAACCATTTCACTTCCTTAAATGTATTATTAGTAGTAATTTAAATATTGACTATTTCTAAACTGTCCGTCGCTAGTCTTCAATTCACACTCCACTTTTGCTCGATAATGAATCCTTTAATACGGCGCTGTGTCTGTTTTGATGGAATTATCTCTCTTTTTGTCTTCCACAATGCTAACAAACACAATGGACCTTCATCTCCTTGCAGCCGCACAAATTACCAGCCAACTCTTTGTATGGGCTTATAAATAAACCTAAATTCCCTTCATTTTTCCCCCTCCTTACGGCACAAAAACTGGTATCCAACGGTGTTTCGAAACGCTGGAAAAAGACACTCGTATAATGCTGTTTCCCAGTTGCTAATAAGGCGTCTGGCGAATAGCGTTTTGGGAGCTAACCCCATGGTGCGCGGCGGTAATAGAGATAAGCATTGGCGCGTTGTTGCTGTCTGAAAATCAACAAAAGGAACACGCGATGGGAGATTTGCGGCTGAAGTCCCCGGCGGAAAGTAGGGTTTGGACTCTGTGGAGATGTTTAGCAGCATTAGGAGACATTAAAAGGAGTGTGCCAAAAGAGCTAGTGGCCCAGATGTAGCTGTATAGAAAAGATAATCCCCCGACTGAATGTATAGGATTTCATATAGAATGGGTCTATACGGTTATAATGCGTCTGTGGCACCAGAAGTTAGGTGGCATTCATTACAGTTATGCAACACAATAGAATTATACAAAATGATAAATGTAAAGACTTGCTGATGAGGGGTTTTCAAACGTTTTGGGACCAGGGACCCTTAACGGAACAGAAAAGGAATCCCACTGTGAAAGTGGGTCACAGAACCATATTGCCTTTTGAGTTGTGGGCTGTTCTCATGAATGATTGTTGGCACGCTTTCTGATTGTTTTTGAGACTCAGTCTTGTGATCAAAGCTGGAATCACCAGAACTCCGCAAAGACAAGCTGTATTTTGATTTTACATATATACTATAAGCATGTTTAAAACAAAGTAATGTGGGCTGATTGTTTTGAGTCTATAAAGGCAGGCATAAAATAGATGTTTGAGTAACCTTTGAATGTTCCCTGGTGACTATTTTGAGCACAATAGCCCCGCAGCTTCCGCTCTTGAGAAGTGGCACCTCCTGTTCTCAAAAGCTCCTCCCCCTACTTATCCAGGAAATACAGTACTTTCCTTACCTTACGATCTCTGGCCAAGAGTGCAAAAACATTTGCCAAAGCAACAGCACTCTGCAACATGTGCAGCCCACTCTGTTTTTTCTCTTCCTTTTTTGTTATTATTGAGCAGAAAGGGGAGGGACTTACAGAGAGTCCCTTGTTGTATCAGGAAATAAAGCAATAGTATTTTTTTTAATTAAACTTCAGACTGAAAAGTGTAAGACAATGATCAAGATGTGTGATTGAGATCAGCAAAAACCCAAAAGCGGCACAAAGTCAAGCTAGCCCCGGCCTCCTGATAAGAAAATACTGAAAACAAAAGACTGCTCTACTTTGCTTTGTTTCTCCTTCCAGTACGATACAGAGATAAGCCCTAACCTGGCTGCACTTCCAGAAGCCGGTCCCCCCACCGCCGCACGGATAGCGAGGCGGGTGTACGTTGGAGCAGGGGGGGAAGGGGGGGAGGGGAAGGGGGGTGCACGGGAGCGGCCAGGAATAGAAGGAGCATAAGAACGTACTGAGAATGGAAAGTGAGTGGAGGTCATTCACTTATGAGAAGCCAGAGACGAAGGCACACGAGTTTAAGCCTGGTTTTATGCCTAATTTGCCTTTCCCAAAGTTCAGGGATGCCTTCTAGAGAGAATAGAATGTTTTATTGTCAACTCACAAATGAATTGAAATGGCTGTACTCTCAATACAAGTGCTTGACGCAAAGGTTCAAATTTTACAGTCAAATTGGAAGATTATTTCTCAAACTTAGACAAAGATATTGATCCAAAAGGGAAATTGAGTTCTCACAGTGTAGACAGTAGAAAATAAGCAGAATAAGCAGAAATGTGCATATATGAAATGTGGCAATATGTACACAAACTATGAAATATTGAAAGTCTTGCATCTACAGCCAATCAGCAGTAAAAGCACCTGGTTTGGAGTTTACAGGGATTCTTGTATGATCCTGGAATCAAAAGGATGCATCTTTTGGTTGAGCTGAGGTGTATTTAAGATGTTGATCTAGTCTAGGTATGTTCATAAATCATTATAGTAACGGCTATATTACTTGGATGGGAGACCATGCAGGAAATGCCATGAAGCCTGGGTGAATGTAGCCTGGCCTTAAAACTCTGGTTAATTATCATTTCCTACATATTACGTCTGGGTCTGATCTCAGTGGCCGCGATAAGTTGAATTTCATCCGAGCCATTCAGCGAGCGGGGGAGGCGGGTGTTGTAGGTTATGTTATGATCATGGAACTATAATAGATCCATGGTTGTGACAGCTTGTTTCACTCACTCGGGGGCATTACATACAGTATGTCACGACCAAACGCTAGCGATTGGGTAAAATCAGATCCAATCATTTCAAACTTTAAAAGGAGTTGACCCCTCCCACCTGAAAACGGAGCTCAATTGTGAAGATCCAGACCCTCTGTATGAAATGAGTACCAGGGTATGGTGCGAATGTAGTATGTGAGTGAGTATTGGTGGTGTTCGGAAAGGGGCCGATGGCGCAGATTGGCAGCCTCGCTTCCGTCCGTAGCTTACCACCACCAAGTATGGAGTGAATGCCATGTAAAGTGTCTTTAAGGATCCAGAAAAGCGCTATATAAAACCATTGCATTATTATATTCATTTGTTTTTAACGCAAATCTATTTTACTTCCATTGTTAGTGTGTGGTATACAGTAAATCAAGTCAATATCGGACCCTTATGAATGTCTTCACACACTTACATTAGAAAATTAAGATGATTGTCCAGTAGAAGTTTTCAAAAAATGTACTTAAAGCTAGCCATGACCATGTCGCAAGAAGCTATTAGCATGCTTGTTAGCATTGTCTGTATGTATGAACCCTTCGTTCCTCTCCATGTCTTTGTATCTTTCTTTGGTAGAAAATACATCCATAATTCAACATTTGTTAAAGCAGTTGTGGAGCAGTCGGTGAAAGAGCATGTACCTCTTTGTTTTCACCCTCACTGCAGCATCCAACGTTTGTGGGCGTCTGCATCTAGGCCATAATATAGCTACACTATAAACTCTTCCAAATACTTTATTTAGCATTTTCAGTGTACTGTATATCTGATCACTAAGAGCACATCTGCTATTGAAGTGTCTGTTTCTGTATCAGTTTTGGTTCTCCTTACACACAGCTACATACAGGATTACCCGGAATGTTCCTCAGTGTGGCTTTAACAGGCCTTTCCATCCTCACTCTGACCACAGTAGCAGTCACTAACCAGGCTGTAATGGATGCTCCGGGCTGGCCAGGTCAAGCCGCTGTGTCGAGGGACCCATTAGTGATCCCAGTTAGCACCGCCCCCCCCCTTTCTCTCACCCCGCTGTCCACATCCGCCCCTGTCCTGGAGGCTTAGGGGGGGGTTCTGCCCAGGGACCGAACCTCACTGAACTGTCATTTGTCCCGACTGTCCCACCTGCGCCCGGGGCCACATTAAGGCCTGATGTATGGAGCCAGATCGGCCCACTCGGCTCTGGGATTCAGGGAGCGCTGCCAAAGACGGGCTGGCTGCAGAGGTGTGCGCCTCGTGTTTACAGAAAGGCTTGCACAGATTGTATTATCACTGTAATATGCATTCATACTGTAGATACTGCAAAAGTATTTATGTTTTGACACCAGCATTTCTGCTTGAAATGAGACATTTTAAGTCTTGAGTTTTAAGTAATGCTCTTTTTCATCCAATAGACCCTTTCATTGTTTGTAAACATTCAGGGCTTAGCTGGAGGCGGAAAGCTAGATCCCTATCTATTTCCATTGTAGCTGTTGTCATACGTAACGGTAAACAAATGTCTAACTGTTGTTGGAAATATCAGATAAAACCTTATTTTATCGTCTCAAATGTCGTTCCTCTTGTTCTTGCACCTTAAGCCACAACAGGACCACATATTTGAGTTGTAGTTTTACACTTATAATGGCTAGTTTTAGTTTAAATATTTCTCTTCCTCACTTCCTGCCTCCAGCTGATGTCACTGATGATGTAAGCAGCGAAAGGGTCTATAGATTTCCATTAATTTCCCATAATCACAATTTCAGCCAATTCCTTGTGATGGTTTTCTTAGTGGCCATCCACATGAGTTTGTATTGGTAGACAGGGCCGTTGACAGACAGGGCCCCAGGGCAATAACAGTTCACATTATTGTGAACTGTTATTGCCTGTGCTACAAATCTGATTATTTAGCCAGGTTCATTACCACAAAGCAGGGCCGTCGACCCCCCTCCCCTATTTTCTATTATTTTCAATACAAAATTGGATCCTTCATGGGCCCCTCTGGTCTTGGGGCCCAGAGCAACTGACCTGATTGCCCCTCCACCCTCACCCCCCTGTCAACAGCTATGCCATTAAGTATCCAGCAATGTTCAAATATAAAAGATAATGTTTAAATATTTACATTAGAAATGTCTCCATTGTTTCCAGTGGTGGAAAGTAACTAAATAAAAAGTACAAGTAAAAAGTAAAAATTACAGGTAATTTTACATGTGATGATGAATACTTTTTACGCTTACTGCATTACATTTTGGAGCCTGTATCTGTACTTTCACTACATTTTAAAATAGTTTTAAAAGTAAAAGTATTTAATTTTCAAAGTGACCCCTTCATGATGAATTGGTTTAGTCCAGTTTAGACTTTGTTTTGAGGTTTACTCATTTAGACCTGTGAAAAATGCTTCTACT